>CAJQZJ010031962.1:458842-517294 GCA_907164525.1 Lophiomys imhausi | reverse complement strand
AAGAAGAAGAAGAAGAAGAAGAAGAAGAAGAAGAAGAAGAAGAAGAAGAAGAAGAAGAGAAAAGAAATAAGTGGCTAGTATCCCAGGAATTAGAGAAAAAGAATAAAAAATAGAATAAAAATAAACAGCAAAGAAAGAAGAGGAAAAGGAGTAAAAAAAAATTCAGGATAACTGTCACAAAACAATACAGCAGAACTAAAGGTCCATGCACATTACGAAGTTTATCCATAGCTAAAACGCCAGCTCCAAGTTAGTACCAATCCACTCTGTCTGCTCACAAGGACTGCATCTATGGCACAGATGCTTAGGAAAGTTAAAAGGAAAAGACCATCAAAATACTTTGTGGAAATTCACTCTAAGGCACTTGGTATCTTAACATGAAATCCAATGTTTCCTAGAGTGAAAAGAGTTGCCAGAATTAAGATTCATAGCCTAAGGAGAAAAGGCCCACTTGACTAGAAAGGGTAATATTTCTAACATAAGACTAATAGCAAAATATTAAGAAGTAAAATTTGTATATGTACAAGAAGACACTGACAAGTCTTCAATTTTCCTGTAAGAATTCGATGTATTTGATAGGTAATTGGCAGACGGAGAAGACAAAATATGATAATATGATAAGACAAAATAATTTGTCTTGGTGATAATACAGAAAATTTCAACACCATAATTATCAGTTTTGCTTTGTTCCATAGTGTGTGTACTCACTCCCCCAACATAATGCCAGAAAGACATATACCCACCAAATAAAAAACATTTATACTGTTCTTTGTTAAAAAATGACTCCAAGTGTTAATGGTTTAGTTCAAACAATCCATTAGAAACCAAATAATCCAATCAAAAAATGGGAAAAAAGGCCTAAACCAAGAATTCACAAAGGAGGAATCTCTAATGGCAGTGAGACATTTGAAGAAATGCTCAACATTCTTAGTCATCAGAGAAATGCAACTGAAGAGGACTCTGAGATTCCATCTCACACCTGTCAGAATGGATAAGATCAAAAACTCAAATGACAGCACATGCTGGTGAGGTTGTGGAGAAAGGGGAACACTCTTCCATTGCTGGTGAGAGTGCAAACTTCTACAATCACTATGGAAATCAGTCTGGTGATATCTTAGAAAATTTGGAATAGCCCTCCTCAAGACCCAGCCATACCACTTCTGGGTATCCACCCAAATGATTCCTCACCAAACCACATGGACATATCCTCATCTATGTTCATAGCAGCCTTATTTGTAATAGTTAGAAACTGGAAACAACCCAGATGTCCCTCAACTGATGAATGGATAAAAAAATTGTGGTACATCTACACAATGGAATACTACTCAAATATCAGAAACAAGGAAATTATGCAGTTCGCAGGGAAATGGATGGAACTAGAAAAGCTTATCCTGAGTGAGCTAACCCAGACTCAGAAAGATGCACATGGCGTCTACTCACTTATAATTGGATTTTAGCCATATAGTGCAGGATAACTATCCTACAACCAACACACCAAAATGATCAGGAACATAGACTTTGTTACCTATCAATGGGACAATTTACCCTAGGGGTGCTACCATGTAGGCCCCCAGTGCAAGAGGAAGCTCTTAGCCCTCATATGACTGTTGAACTGAGAGGGGATGATATGTAGGGACATTCTGCATTGGAGGAGTGGGATGGGTGGGAGAGGAAGGAAAGGGTGGGAGGGTGGAACCGGAAGGGGTGGAAAGAGGGTACTATGATGGAGATGTGACTTGATGTAATAAATAAACATTATAATAAAAAATTTCAAAAAAGAGAAAGTTATCAAGTCAATTAAAGAAACCATTAATATGAAACTGAAGGTTCAGCAGGCTCAGGTGTAAAATAAAAGTAAACTGGGCAACTGATAAAAGTCAGTATGATCTACTGATAAAAATTTCTTGTGAACTAAGAAGAGGAAGGAATTTCATTAGCTGCATGTGTTATGGTGGACATTATGCTTACGAGTTTAATATTACTGTGTTTAAGAGAAGTATAACACAAAAATCAAACAAAAGTATAAAACAGGCCTCTAGCCTGTAAGCCCCACTTTTCCAAGGACAGATAACTTTCCAGAATGCTGAGGGGCTTCACCTGTAATTGCTTGATCTTGTTTATGTAAGACAAGAAACTGCTTGTTTTAGCTTCTGTAAACAAGTATGATTGACCCTGACTGCACATTGTTAGGACATGTGCTTGACTGCATGTAGGAGGATATGTACCTGATAACAGGTAGACAGTGGACGAAGACAGGAAGTATGTAGTCTTGTGAGTTTTGCCTTTGTAAACCCCAGACTAATGTCATTTGGAAATGCATCTTGAGAGTGCCCTCAGGTACAGGCCTGGGTCCATGTGTATCCAGTACTAATTCCAGAATAAAGCCTCTTCTTTGTTAAAATTTATCCATGATCAGACTGGTGAGTCTCTGAATGACCCCGACCCACAACACATGACAACAACAAAAGCCTTTACTGTAAACACATACTTGTGGAATGTTAGACTCATTCTTCTTACAAATTAAGGGTGAGCAAACACACCCCCATTTCTACTCTAAAATTGTGCTGAAAGCCTGGTCAGCAAATTAAAATGAGACAAATAAAAATATCCGTGGATTACAAAGAAAGAAATACACTTGCTCTTACTGCTTGATAATATGATTTTTCTACCTAGAAGCCAAACGAGGCATATTGTAGAATTATTATAATAAATAAGAGGATATAGCAACCTTTTTGGGCTGAGATATTTCAAAACTGCACCTTTATTTACCAGAAGTAAATGTTGACAAAATATAAAAATATAAAGAGAAGCACTGTTTGCAATGACTGAAGTGAACCGTCTCAGGGAATAAAGATAACAAGCTGAGATAATGAAGCTAACAATCTAACCAGCTAGCTCTCCTCCATGGCCTCTGCACCAGCTTCTGCATCCAGGTTCCAGCCCTTTCTGAGTTCCTGTTCTGACTTCCTTCAATGACAGACTATGATGTAGCAGCATAAACCAAACAAACCCTTTCCTCCTAAATTGCTTTTTGTCATGGTGTTTCATCACAGCAACAGTAACTCTAACTAGGACAACATGTGTAAGAATCCATAGACTAGAGAAACAAACAGCAGGGTGTTTAACTGTCAGTTCATATTCAGAGCATAAGGTAACTGAAAACTGAAAACAGCCAACAGCTGAGAAAAGACCTTCAAAATTACTGGCATTTGAGGCCATGACATCAAAGCTGCACTAGACAGTATCTGGGACAAACCAACAGACTGCAACTGCAATGGGAGGCATTTCACTCCTCAGATAGACAAAGACTTAAACGTGAAAAAAAAAAAAAAAAACCCCAAGAATTGCAAACGTAAGGAATGACAGGGGCTCAAATTAAAGTCCACGAAAGTGCAAAAGGTGTTCAATTGGGTGGTACCTAGAAAACCACAGCTGCTCTCTGTAGATGTGACCTTCATGGTCACATGGTATTAAGGCATGTCTCTGTCCTTCCTCACCTACCTAAGGCATTCTCTGATTGGGTTTAATAAAAAACTGATGCCCCATAGCTGGGGAGGAAGTGGAAGGCAGGACTTCCTGGTAGGGAGAAAGGGAAGAAGAAAGAGGAAGATGTCTTCACCAGGAGACATGAGAGGAGATGGATGTGACTATGGCCCAGAAGGTATCGATAGCCATGTGGCTGGATGGGGATAGATGGTCAGGTTCACTTAGATGAGCTGGTTGAGAGTCTGCCTAGTTAAGGCCCATCCCTTAACATATTAAAAGGTCCCAGTGTCTTTATTTTTGTGGCTGAAGGGCTACTAGATTTGTTCAACAGCTCCACCCTTACAAACCAGACATAACCCTTGCATATCCATGCTGAAGAGACCAGCAATATGTGCTTCAGGAGGTAGAGCCTCTGGGTCTTTCCTGATTAACTCTTGGAGGATATTCACACCTTTCCTCCTCTCCTTGTTTGCTTCAGCCGCACAGCCACCGTGGACCTCCTTGTTCATGCTAGGCACATTTCAGCCCCAGGGCCTTTGCATTTACTGTTTCTTCTTCCTGGTAACTCCGTAGTTCTTTCAGTTTTTATTTGAACCTGAATACACCATTGAGATTTTAAAAAAACTCTTCCTAACTTACCTTTAATATAAGCTCTATCGTAAACATAATGCATAAGTAAATTTATTTATTTATTTATTTGTAAGTAATGTAAGTTTACTTTATTGTAGAATGTAAGTTCACTGAAGTACCTTTCTGATCCACTTTTTCTTATTAAAATGTTTCTGGTATCTTTAGCACAGGACCCATTCCTCAAAAAGATGAAGAAATCTGTCTTGACTGGAAACATGTAAACAATTCCATCCACGTCAACATCAATCTTTTCTCCTTCTCCATAGAGAGAGAATACGGAATCTGCACCTGATATCAGGCGAGGAGGTGGGTAGGAAGATGAGTGGTTGGAAAGGACGCAGTCACACCAGTGGCCTAGGTGAAGTGTGAGTGGGTGTGAATGCCACGTTCCAACATGTGCCTAACAACCTGTGCTCTTCAAAGGACCTCGAGTGGGGGCAGTGTGTGGAGGAGGAATCTGAAATCTGGCTGGATGACCAGCTCTGAGTACATCATGTAGACTAATAAAAATGCCTGTGTTCTCACCTGCTCCAGCTGATGACCGGATGTGAGCTATGTGAGCGGGCTCTTAGGATGCAGAGTGGTGGCATATTCCCTGTCAGCTGAGCTTTGAGAGCTGGGTGTGACCTTGACTGTCCCCCGCCTTGGTATTGCTTGGCTGCTTAATCATGACGAGTCTGAGGGAACTCCAGCTTCCAGCATAGCACGCCTGGAAAAAGTGGCAGAAACTACCTCTTAAAGCCAAGCTTATGCAAAGACATGATCCAACAGTCCCCTTCCTGGTGCACAGCAAAGAGAAGAGGGTTCTGTGTACTCCTTTCACTGTGTGTAAACGTGTACTAATGTCTGAGCTAGTTTCAAAGCCTGGGACTGGGCACAGACCAGATACCCATCAAAGTCCACATAGAAAGGAATAAATCATTCCGTAGACTATTATACAGTGATGAGCATGAGCAAAGTACTGTAAAGGCTGGTGTTAAAATCACAATATTGAATGAAAGAAGCAGGTTTCAGAATCAGAAATAACGTATGGTGTGAAAATTCAAGATCATTCCTGTGGGTGGATGTGAGAAGAGGTTAACCAACATAAAGTACAGTGGATTTCAGCATTGCTGATGGTGCTTGTGATTTGCATTTCCCGTTGTGAAAACTCACCTAACTGTGTGCACATGACCCATGCACCTGCATGTCAACAACATGGCATGCGGGCAGGTGTTGGGGGATGCAGAACACAGAAGTCTGACAAAGAAAATTTGGGGATGGGCTGATCGAGCAGCATGATTGAAGAAGTAAATTAAAGAAAAGGTCAGGAAAGCATGTGGTTTGGCTGAGAAGTATGTGTAGGTTTAAAGGAGACAGGAATAAATGTTTACATGTTAGGGATGGGAAAAGATATGTGGGCAGAGGTCAGAAAGGCCTTTGTTTAGTCAGAAATCTGATGAAGATTGTCTCAGAGGAGAACATTTAGATGGAGAGGGGAGGTAGTGGATGGAGCGTTTCACAAATCTTAATAAAATATATAGTCAGCAAATATTTCTTTTGTTATATAAAATCTAAGTATAATGATAGTCATATTTACATATAAATACAGGTAAGTGGGTATTTTGCATATTGCATTTGTATATAGATGTGTGTCTAGTTGTATGTATATATGTTCCCTTGTACAGGTAACATGCATGCTATTTGTGGAGAAAATGAAAGATAACACATAAAAGCATGACCGTGTAACTCCATTCTCCAAATTTGACATTGTTAAGGGCTTTTTACTAAAAAATTTGAAGATTTAATTAGTGACTCAGATTTAATCATATGGAGATTTACAATGAAAAGAATTTGAGCAGAAAGCTCAGGTCAGAAGATCTTCTAGCTTGGTACTCTTGTCAACCCCAACTTCCTATCAGGGTCTGCATCATCAGGCAGTGGGCCAAGATGACAAAGACTTTTCTTTCTTCTCTCAGATAATTGAGTTATCGTATTCCCATTAAGATGAACATGCCTAAAAGTGTCCAATCCAATTAAAACCTCCACCCTTCCCAAATAAAGGTACATATAGGGAAAGTGAAATGTGCTTGTCTTTTTCAACACAGCTAGTCAATCAGGGTTTGAGATATTGAATGTAGGGAACAAATGACCTGGGTCCTGATCTAGCTGAAAGATCAGATAGTGGGTTGAGGATTTAGAAAAAGACAGAATGGGGGAGTGAGGAGTAAAGATTGTCCAACTGTTGCACTAAGTTTATAAATTTTGTCTATCTTGGCATACTTTTCAAATCTTCTGTGTGGTTGCATTTGGTAGGAGAGAGACTGAAAATAGACCTGTAAAATTTCTGTTAGTCAGAAACTTTAAGGAACTCTTTATGGTAATGGCCGAGGCACATTGTGAACTGACTATCAAAATCTCTGAATGTTTGGGGAGTTAAGGAGACTCTTTCTTGACCAATTTTGTCACAGAAACTAGATCATGGCTCTGAGGAAGTCTGGTTGCCAAGACAGTTTTCTTCCATCTTTCACCATTATTGTACTTGCTGATGGACAGCAGCGAGTACTTCCCTTCCCTGCCCACAGTAGCTCAGGTTTTCTTGGGCTGGCTCCTTGAGAAGGACATACACTTGTGATGCACACAGAACAGTCCCTGAAGCCCTCTGTGATCACACACCGTGCTTCCCTCCCCAGGGAAACTTTGCAAGTGGCTTTCTCACCAAGGATGTGATTATCATTTAGATCTAATCTCTTTAAGTATAAATATGTATATATCTGAATTTCTCTGCCGATGATGATGACAGAGTGAAGACGTCCAAAGGCTGGGTAGCTATTTGTCTATGATCTAAAAATGTGCCTGTTTGTTTTTGAATGATAAAAAGAAAGGATGTGGTGTTGGGTGGGTGGGGAGGATCTAGGAGCAGTTGGGGGATGGGAAACCATGATCAGAAGATATTTTATGAAAAAAATTATGTTTTCAAAGAAAAAAATGGGAACCCAGGACTACAAGGATTTAGAGTTGATTTCAAGGTTGTAAATTAGAAATCAAAAAACCCTCACAACACAGACTTCTAGGAAACTTGAACTCCAGCTCAGGGAATGCAGGAAAACACTCCCCTACCCTTACATGCTTAGGTCAAGGGTATTTGATGCTCCTGTAGTTTGTTAAAAAGAATTCTAGAGCTATTCACAAGCAGAATGCTTAAGTTTACTCTAAGGAAACAATTACCAGGAAAGGCAAAACCACAGTGGGAGAGAGAGAGAGGGACCTTCCATGTACACATCAATGCATAATAAGAATAATGGCAGAGGCTCATTTTTCCAAAGGGACTAATTTGTCCCTTTGTTTCACTGAATGCTTGCTGAGCCCTCCTGAGTAGTTCAGAAGGTGTATCTCAAGACCAGTATCTACCTCAGTCCATTAAAATTGATGTGTCCTTCAGTTCACTTAGATTCACGCCTAGAGACTTACGTTTACAAACAAAACATGGATTATCACCATGATGAAAGAAGTCTTTCCACAAAGATGAGCCACAGGGTTCCTTTAAGTAACATATTTCCCCCGGTGTGTTTTACAATACAATTCTTGGCATGGTAACTTGATCTGCATACAGTTTTTCAAGACACACACCTGCAGGGCCAAGAGTGGAATGCCTGGATGTTCATGTTGGTGGCTAATTGGGCTAAGCATTTCAGCATTGAGTGTGTTGGGGTGGGATCAGTCACTGGAGCATGTTTCTGACCACAGCTACTGTGGGCAAGTCACAGGAAGCTTTGTTTTCTAGTTGCTGATCTTCTGGAGGAAATCCAGCCAGGAAGGGACAGGCAGATCTTACATTAGCTTCCTAAGAGGAGGTAATATCCTGATTAATTTCTGGACTGACTGATGAAGCATAGGGATTTAGAGTCATTCACTCACTGTAATATGGGCAGACATTTTTTACTTAAACTGAAAATAATAACCAGGGTTGTTATTAGACCCTAACAGGACAATGTACAAGAATGCATCATAGTGAGAATGCTTACACATTAACTATTAGTATTTATTGCTGCACTCTCTTCCTACTAGTCAGAACAAAGAACTGTCAATTCCTATGATTAAACATTGAGGCTACCTTTGCTTCCAAAAGATGGCACCAAAACTAAGGCTGCAGCAGAAATGTATTTGCCAAGATATGTAACTCTAGTTTAATATAGGAAAGACTGGAAACATACAGGTCCATTAACCACGAAGCTGATGGGATGTTACAAGGCTTGCACATCCCTACGAGGCAGTTTTGTGACAAAATGACTGGAATCCTACTTCCATCTGCTCAGGGGCACTTGATACTCACCAGCCCAATGAACTGCCCAGAAGTGCTGCTGGCCCCTCAGTATTTTTGAACACAGCTTATCAACAGGAAGAACCATTACACAGCAGGAAAGAGATACAATTAGGACAATAGTGAAAGGGGGTGACTGGAGAGCAACAGGGGAGAAATGAGAGGGAGGGGAATTTACATGAACAGCAAGTTCAGTGATGACAATAAAGCAAAATGATATGAGGAAAAGTGACATGGAACATAGTGAGGGTCTCAGGACAGAGAAACAGAGGGTGATTTGCAATACCAAGAGGAAAAGTGACAAGCAGCTATCAGAATCGAATGCAAACAAAAGGCAGAGAAAATGTGAAAGGTAAAGGTGCCACAAGGGCTCAGGAACTGTATGTTGAGTCTGTAAAACAATGGGTCAGAAAGCTACTTCCTGTGGGCAGCTGCCGGATTAGAAGCAGGATTCACTGTCCTGAGTCAATAGATGCCATTCTGGGGCACAATGCCATATATGCTATATTAACTCTTCACTCAGCCTCCTCTGGGTCTGCAAGAAGACTTCAGAGTTCCCGGTTTTAACTTGTACCCAGCAATGACTTATGAATTTAGCGACATATATCTGTTATGTTTACATGCTTTTCTAACACACTGTGCTACTACTGGTAAGGGATTATAACTGGCTAGACAAAAAGAACTTGTTGGTAGCGTTAGAACTGTGGTCATGTGGGGCCTATACTCAGAAGCTTCAGAACGTCCTTGACCTGACAGTATGAGACAAAGAAAAAGTGCTGATGTATTAGACACAGACAACGTTGACTCCATTTCCTGGATAGGGATAAGCAACAGATAAAGGGAACTTCCACAATACAGCAAGTCTCCTTTTATTTATAGAAAACTGTCAGGCATTTGGAAAATGTTCAATTTGTCTTGAGTTGAAGCCAAATATCCCTAAAGTTTGACCACAGAGGTTCATACTAAAACCATTATTGCATAGCATGCAAACATGGAAATGCTCTCAGGCATCATTTCAGTTGCTTGCTCTGACAGAGGTGGGTGGATGGTTGACTGGGAGGGGATGATGCTGGAATGTAGGATAAAGTACTATACATCAACAAGAGTAGGATCACATAGTGGACACCTTTGCCCAAACTGAGAGATGAAAGAAACTCAGCAGAGAGGCCCAAGAGTCTGTGACTTTCACATTAACCTCTGTAAGCATGAGCCTATAGTAGATGGCCTCTATGCGAAAGCATTTAGATGCAGGTATTTTGGTTTTTAAATGAATAAGTCAGTAGTTTTCTCATAGCTAGAAGGATATACAAATGTGTAGACAGTAAAAACAATACAGGGATAGATTAATGATATCATTCCACAGTAGGTTATGACAAACCAGTCTGCCTCCACCTTAGGCTTGAAAGCCATCTTATAGTAGACAAACTAGGCTCATTCCTGTTTATGATGAAATCTCTGTTTCTTAAGGACTGGGCTATATTCCACCTGTAACCATAACTACAAATGGTTCTGTAATGCCTATTCCAAGAAATGGTAACTATGCCTTTGTTTCAAAAGGTTATTATGACTTCCTTGTTATGACCACCTTGCTATGACTATCTTGCAGCCATGTCTGTTTCAGGAGGTTGTTCTGACCAACTTGTTACGTTTCGGCTTATGTTCTGCTTCTGTAACTCTGCCTATTTGTGTGTCAAATCCTAGATTTGGAAACCACCTACTCCTGGACTATAAAAGCCCTTATCTCACCCATGTCCAGGGCTGATCTCATGAATCCTGCCTTTAGGGGTAGACAGCTTGTGTACATGAATTTTAAAAACTCTGACTTTAATTAATTGTTTGCTTTAATTAATTTGGCCATAATTTTGGTCAGTGGTCTTTCTCCTTGCATTTTTGGGATTAATGGTTACATGATATTCACTCTAAGATTCTTCTACGTTTATTGCATGTCTGAAAATGTCATAAAAAAACATTGCACTTAAAAGGTAATACTGTTATCTTGAAATACAGTCTGTACAGAAGGTAAAACCATACTTAATATGAAAGAAATTGGAGCTGAGACATAGGCCTTCAATTCACATTGTAGACCCAAACAGGAGTTCTCATCTGCACAGTGTTTCTAGCTCTTAGGAAGTCACTCAGTTCTGAGCAAAAATTTCTTTTATTATCTTCAAAAATAATATTTGAAAAATTCATGCATAAGTAAAAAAAAATTCTTTTAAAAAACTGGAGAAGGCCTTGTTGTACTGCCTCTTAAGATTCTGTTTCTTGGCTTTCTCTCTTTATTCCTGGGAGAGCAACATAGAAACATCTTACTACATTTTGGAAACTGGGATTCCACAGATGTAGATGTTACAGAGCAGAAGGTAAGAAACCAAGGGGACATGGTATGATCTAAAGGAGATTTTTTTTTTGATAGGACAGGGAAGTGTGTTAGAAAACTAAAGTAGAATTTAAGGTAGAATGACAGCTCAAAATCACTCACTGATATCAATTACTGGTGTATCTTAGATTTTAGTTTGGAAAACAAATCATTATACAGATGGAACGTGAGTCTCAGATCCTAGCAACATCTTCTTGGTTTTCTATTCAGAATTACAACAAGAATAGTACCTCCTTTTCTTCTTATTAGAGTTGGTTATGATCAGTCTAAGACCCTCAAGTGAGATAAAATTCAAAAATTGAAAAACAACCTGGGGCTGCAGAGATGGCCCAGTGGTTAAGAATGACTGCTCCAAAATCTTAAGGGCTCAAGTTCAGATTTCAGCATTCATGTAAAAAGCCATGTGTCCTGTTAATGCCAATGACCACAGCTTCGAGGAAGGCAGAGTTAAGAGGATATCTGGTGACTTTATGGCTTTTAGCCTAGATGAGAATTTGAGCCCCAGGTTCAGGGATGAGACTGCGCCTCAAAGGAGTAAGAGGATTTATAGAGGAGGACATTTGCTTCTAAATACTTTAACACTGAGATCCTCTACTATAGACTCATGTTTACAGAAGTTAATGAGAAATTCATAGACTCGTGTCTCTCTGCTGAGTTTCTTTCATCTTTCAGTTTGGGCAAAGGAGTCCACTATGTGATCTACTCCTGTTGATGTATAGTACTTTATCCTACACTCCAGCATCATCCCCTCCAAGTCAATCACCATCAGCCAACCTCTGCCACAGCTGGTAACTCAAATGATGCATGAGAGCATTTCCATGTTTGCATGCTATGCAATAATAGTTTTAGTATGAACCTCTGTGGTCAAACTTGAGGGATATTTGGCTTCAACTCAAGACAAATTGAACATTTTCCAAATGCCTAACAATTTTCTATAAATAACAGGAGACATCAACCCAGTCTCAAAACCTTCAACTTACAATTTGTCTTGCCAGCATAATGTGCTGGGGTAATGGTGGCACAGAAATTGTGGGAGTGGTTAACTAATGACTGGTCCAGCTTGAAACCCAGGCCACGAGTGGGAGCCCACCCCTGACACTGCCTGGAGGACCAGAAACCAGAGGCCATATGGTGCAGAGATCTAGGATAGAACCAAACACAACTGGAAAAAAAAGTAAAGAAATGATTCCTCCTAATGATATTCTGTTATACTTGTAGACAGAAGCCTGGCATAATCACTACCAGAGAGACTCCATCCAGCAACTGATGGAAACAGATGCAGAGACTCACAGCCAAACACTGGACGGAACTCAATCCTGCAGAAGTAGGGAGGAAGGATTGTAGGAGCCAGAAAGGTCAAAGACACCATGAGAAAACCCACAGAATCAGCAAACCTGGACACACAGGGGCTTACAGATACTGAGCCAACAATCAGGGAGCCTTCATTGATCTGACCTAAGCCCTCTGTACGTATGTCATAGTTCTGTAACTTGGTGTTTTGTGGGACTCCAAACAGAGGGAGCAGGATCTGTTTCTGATGATTTTTCCTGTTTTTGGGACCCTTGTCTTCCTACTGGGTTGCCTTGTCCAGTCTTAATATGAGAGACAAGGTGTCTAGTCTTATTGTAATTTGATATGCCATTTTTGGTTGATGTCCATGTGAGGCTGTCCTTTTTTGAAGGGAAACAGAGGAAAGGTGGACAAAGAGGGGGAAGGTAGAGGAAGGGACTTGGAGGATAGGAGGGAGGGAAAACTGCAGTTGGGATATAATATATAAGATAATAAGTTAATAAAAAATAAACCGTGAGCCCTTTAAGAAAAACTTTGGAGGAACTAAAAGAGTAAACAGGGAAGGTAAGGAGGCTCAGAGACAATCAGCTTTAGGATTCCACAAGCACTCTGAAGGCTGAACATACAAAGGAGGACATGGTGCTTCAAATACAGCAATTTGGGGAATCATTCAAGCTAAGTGAGAGGAGGGGTGGCTCCAGGGCCTTCTTCCCATATTTTATATCCTGGTCACTTCTAGTATCCTCCATTGACTAAACCTTTGCAGAATTTAGACAAATTACCTTTTTAAAGGCACACATCTGCAATGCTAGCACTCAGGAGACCAAGGCAGGAGGATTGAAAGTTTGAGGCCAGCCTCTCGCTGTCTCGAAAACCAAACAAAACCAAGCTAGGATCCATACTAATGGGATATTTTAGTCTCAGCTGACTCAAAGCAGGGCATAATTGGAATGATGTGAAATGCCACTAATGACAAAAAGACAAAGTGTGCAAAAATGCTGCTGGGGCATCCTTTTGTTTTTACTACCTTCACTCAAGGGCCCAGTCACTATATAGGCTCTCCCAACACACATACTCAAGGAAAGACTGGCATAGTACACAGGTATCATGTGTTTTTATGGCACATGATTTTCATTCAGAACAGCACAGTCAGGGTACAGCAGATCTAATGAATTCTTTAAAAGGAAGGCAACTTAGACACAATTGCTAAACAAGCTTGAGAGGAAGTAGAAAATTTAAATAAGACACACGTGCACACACACACACACAAAAGAGAGAGAATGTTAAATTCTATTAATTAAATAAATTAAACTCCATCATATGTGCATCAGTAGGTGGCAGAGAGGAGAGAGGCTATGTCTACATTCAGTGTTCTGACCTATGAACATCTGAATGAATAGTAGCCACTGGAAAAAAAAAAATCAAGTCAGAGACCAACACCAGTTCAGTGCCATGGGGTCCAGACACGGAGCTGGTCTGTGATGACCACCAATCCACCATCAGGAAGCACTAGATAGTCTCCCAGGACAGGAAACAATCCAGAGACTAGAAGAACCCTGCATGACCCTGGATATGGGGGTTGTGGGTAAGTCAGCCCCATAGGAGTGAGTTTGGGAGAGCTAGTCCTACCTTTTGTCTGCTCTGTGGTGGTATTGGTGAGGGAGAGATCCCCTCCACTCTCTTTTGCCCTCACCACAGTTAGCAGGCAGGAGAGTTGGCCCCATAGGCTCATGAGAGGAAGAGAACTGGTCTCCCTTACCTGCTGTAGCATCCGGGAGAACAGCCCCTGTACCTTACCTGGATAGCACAGTAGAACTGACCCTGGATGTGGGGGTTGCAGGTCCAGAGCCATGGCTTTGAGTTGGCCCACCCCAACATGTATCCCATGAATGAACTGCTGGAATACATGAAGGGGCCAGTTCCACAGACCCAAAACTACAGGATCTGCATGACACAGGGCAACACCAAAATATCTGGGAGGAGTTCCAATGAGATTTCAGTATTGACAAAGTAGAAGAAAACAGAGGCCTCGTACCAGACAAAGGAGGAGTTACAATGAACATTTGCAAGCAAAAAACTGTGGACAAAATGGAATAGTGTGGGACACACTGAGACACATTGCAGCTTCCACAATGAGATTTATTTTTATGTTGAGGGAGGTTTCATTGGTGGAGGGTGGGTCTGAGGGGAGGTGGGAGATGAGAGGGAACAGGGTGCATGATATGAAATTCACAAAATAAAAAAAACAATAAAAAGAAAAAATCATTAAACTCCATTATTAAATTAAAGAATAATTGTGTTTGCCTGAGTATACATATGTGCCTCAGGCATCTCTCTCTCTCTCTCTCTCTCTCTCTCTCTCTCTCTCTCCCCCCTCTGTGTGTGTGTGTGTGTGTGTGTGTGTGTGTGTGTGTGTGTTTGCCCACACAGAGGTCAGAAGAGGGCATTGGATCACCTGGAACTGGCGGATATAAGTCATCTGACGTGGGTGTTGGGAATCATAGCCAGGTCCTCTCTAGGAGCAGCAAGTGCTGTGAAGCTCTGAGCCCCTCTCCAGGCCCCAGCTACCACATTTCACTTTTCTGCTCTGAGGCAGAGTAATAATGGATATACCAGGAAATTATCATTAAAGGCCAAACAGTGAACAGCCAGACTAGTTCTTGCTACAAAGAAACTCAAAAGTTCTTTCCTGCCTGCATCTGTGCAAAATAAATAAAATAAACAATATAACTATAACATATGTACAGAGAATAAACAAACAATATAACTCCTTTTTCTCAGTTCTCATAAGACCAAGGTGTCAGCTTCTTTTCCATCTTCTACATTTGAATGAGTATTTTTTTATAGAAATCCATTTTGTTTCCCAAGATTAACCTAGTTAAGCCATGAGAAGCTGGTGAGAAAATATACACAAATAATTTCTAATTGTATAAAAGTTTTGTAATGAGAATACTGGCTTACAAAAAAGGAAAATTATTTTCCTTACTTGCACTTAATAGGTATTGTCAACCATGCATTATCTTTCAGGTTTCTAGTTTGTAAGGTGATATGATGGCACTTTTTGACAGTTACTGAAATGATGTACGGCCATAAAGATACAGTCTCATGGTTATAAGAAAGATTTATGATTTGGATTATAGAAGATATTTTATTCCTCAGCAACACTATAGGCATGCTTGAAAGCCCAACAAAATAGAAATAAATGTTCAGAATGAGCAAGCTTGTCAGGTAATAAAAGAAGTTCTTCAAATCAATGGAAGGTTACATAGGGGCTGGAGGGTTCCTTATGGGTATAATTTTAATATTCTTTAGTATTTTCACCTCAAATGTTTCTAGTCTGTGTCTGTTTATATTTGGGAAAGTAATTTTCCTATAAAAACTGAAAGCCCCCAAAGATAGATTGAATCATTTTTCAAAGTGCTAAGTATGTGATCTTATACCCAAGAGTTTGTTTTAAGAACACATGCAAAGGATGTTCCCCCAAATCATGTCTATTCAAAACCCTTACTATTTGGCAGAACAATCGTAAAACTGAGTTGACTACAACTAGCTGTAGCAGTCACATCATACCTAGGGTCAAGTTTGAAAATGTAAGTGACCTGTTGATTTGCTTGTTGCCAGGGAGTGAGGATTGAGATGCTCAAGGTGAGCTGAGTTATTGAGGGCCATTTTCCAAACATGAAGAGTTTATGTTAGAATGCAGTGTGGCTGAAAGGATTGTCTGTTCCCATGGAACTGCAATGCCAAAAGCAAGCACAAATTAGGAGAATTCACATTCTATTTTAGTAATCCCCACAGAGTGTCTAGGTAACACATTAATTTTGTAAATAATTGTAGTGCTGCATAAGGATAACACACTCTGGGGATGATGCCTCAGTTTGGAGCCTTGGGGTTTCTAGTGTATCTTCATATGGTGACATGATGGAATCCTTTTGACCTCATGGTCACTTTTAGCCAACTTTATTCAAATCTGTTAAATCTTTCAAATGGAAAAGACTAGATGATCATAAATAACATTTAATGGATGTATAACAACAACATTTCCATGGAGTAAACATGAACAATTACCATATTTGGAAAACATATGTGGGTGTCAGACATTTTACTCAGCACTCTGTAGGCTTTAAAATGAAAATATTCTACATCATTATTTTTATAGTTTGTATGGTTGAGAATATTTTTTTAATAAATACCAATTCTATTCTGTTGGAAGAAATGCGTTCCCTTCAGATTCACAGGCTTCATGGCCCCCCCGCCCCTGCACTGCACTGAAGCTGGTGACATGGGAAGAAAAGAGCGCAAGACTCTGACACCCAACAGAAAAACACAACATGAGAGGCCATTTGAGATGGCCTGATTGGAATCATACTTCAGATGAGAGTCAGTGTGGCCCGTGCCACATGCTCCCTGCACAGTCTGACACTCCCCTTTGAAAGCAAACCTTTCCATGACAGGCATCTGTAAGAGAATTATATTCCTGTTTTATGCATTTGGGGTTCCTGGACTTGTGTACTAATGGGTTATTAATGTTTGTAAATTTTGTGAGGATTCTTTCAGGAAACAGATAAAAGCATTAGGCTCCCATTTCTAGAAAAATAAAATGTGTAGAGTTTGTTCAGAACTAGTGAAAAGGCAGTGCAGAAGTTGTGGACCTCATGCTAGCACCTCTCTTATTGGTCCTTTAGCTGAGGACTTCTGTTGTATTATGAACGAAATAAGTATTGCCATTGAGAATAAAAGAATATAATTTAAAGACTAAATACAAAGTTGACTCCTCAGACTTCACAATTTTGTACAAAAAGTAAAGATATATGTAAATGTCTGCTGTTTGTGAGGATGATACTGATTTCTAATGATCCGGCCTTCATTATCTTCTTAGGTTTGGTTTAACTTTTGACTTGTACCAAATGTGGTATATGCTAGTGTCTACCTGAGTGTCATTTCCCAGTAAAATAGTTTCTCTTAGAATAGTTAAGAATGTCTCAGCAACTGTGATCCGATACAGTTCACCCTAAACTCATAATGATTTTTCAAGTAAAAAACAAACTTGGGTACAAATTCTCAGTTAAATATAAGACATTGGAACTTTACATTTTCTTCATGGAAATGGAATGTGAAAACTCCAGGTAAGCAGAAACCCACAGAAAGGTGTGCTAGCTATGGAACCCCAAGCATGGCTGCCTTGAAAGTGAGGAGTGTTACTAGAGATAAAGAGGCATGTTACATACCATTAAAATGACAGTTCTCCAGAATATAGAGCAATAAAGACATAAGACACTTAAATCTAGTGATATAGACTAAAAATATATGAAGAAACACTCACCTAAACAAATAACCAAAGAGCATAAACTAAAAAAAGAAGGCATTCTCATATACAGAGTTGGAGAAATTAGTATTCGTTTAGTAAATAAAAATCAGTCAAAATTAATGAATAACACAAACAATAAGGAAAGTGCAATTAGTAGCTTCAGTGTGCTAAAAAAAAGACTCAAAAATTCAATGATTTAAGTTCATTTCAGCAGGCTGGAGGAAAAAGCAAATTAAATATCCTACACACCCATAAAAAAAGAGACAAATATAACTGTTTGAAATGTCTTAAAGTAAAATGTCATAAAGTATAAACAGCAATTACAGCAAGAGAAAACAAACACATAACAGAGAGAATCAACAAAGATGGTACTTTAAAACAACAAATGAATGTGATAGACTACTTCTCCTATGATCTTATTTGTACCAGATTTCAAAAAAAAAAAAAAAAAGAATTTTGGATACCACAAACAGCAAAAACCAACCCTATGCCCCAATTCAGAGTTATTGGACAGTGAACAAAACAGAGCAGATTGTGGAGGGGAGGCTCAAATTTGGAAGAAAGGAATGATATAATGTGAATTGTATTGTTTTATGGCTCTTAACAGCAACAGCAGCAACCACCACCACCACAACAACAACACAACCGAGGCAAAATCAGGGCTCCATGCTAGATGACTTATGTAACCATGATGAGCATCATGTACCAGGAAGCTTAAACAACAGAAACACTTTCTTTGTAGTCTCATTGATTGGAAGTCCAAAGGCAAAGAGGTTGCAGGACTGCTGACTAGGAGGGCTTTCCTCTTGGATTGAGAATGATTGCTGACTCACTGTGTGTTCATGCGACCTCTTCTTGTGTGTTTACGGAGAAGGAGCAAGCATGCTCTGAGGGGTTTTATCTTATTTGATACAGGCCTACTTCTTATAATGAATTCAACTTCAGTAAGTCCCTCCGAGCTCTTATTTTTCAATACAGCCATTCTGGGTTTAACGGCTTCTACAAAGGGATTCTGGAGAGAGTAAAACATTCAGGCACACAATGGGATAACTATAATTCCAGTAGAAAACAGTCTTTTCCCTGAAAAATTAGAGTTAAGGAAATTGAAGGGGTTAGTCACAGAAGGAAGAAGGTCTGGATGTGGAAGCTTCAAATTTAAGAGTGATCTTCATCCAATTTTTTAGTTAATGGATTATGTCTTTAAGGAAAAGACTCCAGCCAGTTGTAAACGAGCTGAACTCAGTAAAGTCACCACCCAGCATAAATGTATAATTTCAGTCCCATCAAGTTAAATGATTGTAAATATTAGATTATCATATGTACCTCTATGGAACAAATCAGAATCCAGACTCTCATAATGACCACAGTGTCCAGAGTGAATTTGCCTTTGACATGTGGAGAAAGTAGACAATGAAAGCCATCTCAAAAGCAAAGAAAATCAATTTAAAAGCATTTTAAAGCTGCTGTTCTGTGCTCAAGGATGAAAAGGAAAAATGCTGACAATGAATGAAAAGATTCTGAAGACCTCAGCTGAGAAGTAGAAACTACAAGTAATCAAATGGAATTGTAGGGTGAAAGATGACAAAGTCTGGAAGTTTTAAAATGGATATACTTAACCATGAAAGGGAGATGGCAGACGAAAGTGTAAATGAATGTCAGGAAAGAAATAATATGATGTAAAGAATTTGGAAAAACTTAAATGGAGCCTCAGAAGTTTGTGAGATGATAGCAGGAGGCTTTCACTGGAGTTCCAAAAGGAGACAGATATAAAATTACTTCATCTTTGGTAGTGGGGAGAAATGGAGGAAGATGTAAAAAGAGGGAGAGAGGGAAGGAGGGTGGAAGAGAAGGAGAGAGAGAAAATATAAGCCTCAAAGTGGGTTATTTATGTAGATTTTATAATCCTTAAAAACAGAAAGAGTAGATGTTATGATGAACTTAATGATAATAACCTTAAAAATTTAAGTGAAAACCACAAACTTTTTAAAAAATATTTGTCAAGACTACCTTCAGCAGGAAGAACAAATATGTATAGTATTCCAGTGAAGAAATTAAGTGGATGAAATGCATAAATAAGAATCCTTAGAAAATGCAGGTTATTTCTTTATTTCTTCCCTGACTCAGTAGTCATGGGATACTGTCCAACTTACTTTGTTGTGGAAGCCAACTTGTATTAACACCTGTCAAGTAAATTCTAAGAATATCAAGACAGGTCATTTCTAGTCATTTTTGGTCAATCATATTTATGAACTTAAGCATAAAGAAATTCAAAGCCAATATCAGTAAATCACCTTTCAGGATAGAGAAAAGGAATAACATTACTTCATGACAAAAATAATTGAAGGATTATAGAGATTGTTTAAACATTAAAAATAAATCCATAAATATAACTCAGCACCTTGATAGGATAATTGGGAAAATGATATGGTATCTCAATAGATTGAAGAGAAGCTCTTAAATTCTATATTTATCTGCAATTCAAAAAAGTCTTAGCAAATAATAAGAATTCACTTTGTATCACAGAATTTTGATGAAAGAATAATGTAGCAGTAAAAATGAAATGTATACGTTTGAAAATGAAAAAAACCATTATCACAGCTGATATAGTTGTATATGCAAAAATACAGATGAGTGTTGAATTAACATTAAAATTAAAAATTTTGGGACTACCCACCCTGCTGACCTCAGTCGAGTCTATCTGAGGACCTCAGGGTCCCTGTGCCTTCTCCACAGTTCAGAGAATCTGCACCCAGAACCTGTGACCTCTACAGGGATTTGTTCCTGTTCTCAGAAGGTACTTCCAGTACTAGCTGAGTGAGGACTGCTTCCAATATGCTGGTCTCACACCAGGACTGAGTAGTGAAACAACTGAACCTCAGGCATTTTTCAGCTGATCCAAAACCTGGTAAGTTGGAGTAACAACAAAGAGAGATCTCAATGCCCAAAGGTGGGACAGCTGTCCATAAGAAAAGACATGATCAAAACCTCACTCCAGGTGTTCAGGTCTCATTGCAAAAACATGAATAGTACACACACACACACACACACACACACACACACACACGACAATATATTTCCTCTAAAAGTTGATACTCCCATAGTAATGGTCCCCTAGAAAAAGCAACTTAGATGGTACACAATCATGATGGCCAATAGAACTGTCATTAAACTAGACTAAAATACTGGGACACAAAAGTTATTCAAAAAGATTAACAAAATTGAAAAACCATTAGCCAAACTTACCAAAAAGAAAAAGCAACAAGAATCCAGATTAATGAAATTAGAAATGAAAAGGGAGATTTTGCAACAGCCAAAGAGAGAATTCAGAGAATCACAAGGACATATTTTAAAAAGTGATACTTCTAAACTTAAAAATCTAATAAAAGATGGATAAATTTCTATATGCGTATAACCTATCAAAGTTAAATGAAGATGAAGTTAATAATTTAAACAGAACCGTATTACTCAATAATATAGATGTAGTTATCAAAATCTCCTTAGCAATAAAAGCCCAGGGCTACCTGGATTCAGGGAAGTATTCCACCAAACCTTTTAAGAAGAACTAATGTCAATATTCCTGAATTTATTACATAAAATAGGAAGTGAAGATGCATTTCCAATATTTTTATAAAGCCAGTATTACCCCGAGATCAAAATCAGATAAAGACTAAAACCCAACAATAACAGAAAAGAAAATTATAGGGTATCTTCCTGATGAATATAGTCACAAATATTCTTAATAAAATGCTTGCAAACCAAATTAAAGAACACATTTAAAAGATCACTCATGGGAGTGGTTTAAATAAAAATGACCCCTATTGAATGGTTGGTCATTAGGGGAGTGGAACTACTTGAGAGGGATTAGGAGGTGTGGCCTTATTAGAATAAGTGTGGCCTTGTTGGAGGAAATGAGGAAACTAGAGGTGGACTCTAGGATTTCAAAAGGCCATTCTAAGCACATAGTCTCTCTCTTCCTGGATCTGGATATAGACCTTTTAACTACTTCTCCAGCACCATGGCTGCCTGTGTGCCACTATGCCTCCCCCAACACACCATGATGACAATGGAATAAACCTCTGAAACTGTAAGCAAGCCCCAATTAAATGCTTTCTGTCATAAAAGTTGCTTTGGTCATGGTGTTTCTTTACAGCAATAGAACAATGACTAAAACACTCACCATGATCAATCTGACTTCATCCCAGAGATATGGGAATGGTTCAACATAAGCAAATCAATAAATTTAACTCACCACATAAATAGACTCTAGGAAAGAAAACACAGGACCATCTCATTAGACTCAGAAAAAGCCTTTGACAAAACACATCTCTTAACAATAAAAGTCCGGAACTCCAGGAATGCAGGGGATATAACTCAGCACAATAAAGACAATGTATAACAAGCTCTCAGTCAAAAACATGCTATATAGAGGAAAAACTGAAAGGTTTCCCACTTAAATCAGGAGTAAGACAAGGATGTCTACTCTCTTTACCCTTGTTCAATACAGTACTTGAATTAGCTAGGGGAATGAGACAACAGAAGGAGATAAAGGGGATACAGAGAGGCAAGGAACTATTGAAAGTATGCTTATTTGTAGACTATATGATTTTATACACAAAACCACTAGAAACTCTACCAGAAAACTTCTTAAGTTGACAAATACAAGTAGCAGAATACAAATGAGCATATACAATGTAGCTTTCCTAGATACTAAGAGGAAACACATTAAGAATGAACTTTGGGAAACAATTCCATTCACGATAGTTTCAAAAACATCTTTAAATAAATCTAGCCAATGAAGTGAAAGATATGCAATGAAAACTCGAGACAGAAACTGAAGACGACACCAGAGGATGGAAAGACCTCCCATGCACATGGACTGGTAGACTTAACATTGTGAAAAATGGCCATCTTGCCAAAAGTATGCTCCAGATTCACTGCAATCCCCACAAAAATTCTTCATAGCAATTGAAAAAATAATCTCTAAACTCATGTGGAAAAACAGAAGACAAAGGATAGCCCAAATAATCCTGAACAACAACAATAACAACAAAAACACTGCCGGGGGAATCACCGTTCCTGACTTCAAATTGTACTACAAAACTATAGTAATAAAACCCAGCATAGTACTGGTATAAAAATAGACAACGTTCATCAATGGAATAGAAATGATGGACCATATATAAACTCATGCTCCTACAGCCACTTGATTTCTGGTCAACATGGAAAAAATATACAATCGAGAAAGCTTCTTCAGCCAACAGAGATGGTGGCTGAATTCTACCTGGATTGCTACATGTAGAAGAATGAAACTAGATCCTTGCTCACATGATGCACAAAGTTCAATTCCAAATATGTCATGAACCTCAACATAAGACCTGATACCCTGTATCTGATAAAGGAGAAAGCAGAGAACGCTTTCAGCTCACAGGCACAGGAAAGGATTTTCTGAACAGGACTTCAGAAGCACAAGCATTAAGACCAACAATTGACAAATGAAATCTCATGAAGCTAGAAAGCTTCTGTATGGCAAAGGAAACAAATAATTAAATGAAAAGGAAGTTACCAGAGTGGAAGAGAATCTTTGCCAGCTGTGTATGGGATGCAGGATTATTACCCAGAATATACAAAGAACTCACACACAAGAAAACATCAGGGGAACAAATAACCTTATTAAAATGACCTATGTGTTTGAACAGAGAGTTCTCAAAAAAAAAGAAAAAAGAAAAAGAAAAAAATACAAGTGGCTAAAAAAATTTTTGAAGATATTGAATACCCTAAACTGCCAGAGATAAACAAATTAAACTACTCTGAAATTTTATCTTACCCAAGCCAGAATTTCCAAGATAAAAATAAATATTTGAGTCATGGGACATGGAGAAATAAGCCTTGTACCGACCTGGAAATTTTATCCCAACTAGTAGCTTTTATAGTGCTAGGAGATGGCAAGTACACTACCAAGGGGGAAAATTATAAACAGTCTTACTCATCTACCAACCACAATAATGACTAATCTAGCAAGATATGCCTATTAGTGTAATAGTGGAACCAGTCAGCCATTTTCTGATTGGATTTACAGTCCCTTCCACATGACCAAAATCATGTCTGGTACTGCTAAGTGAGTCAAGAACACATGACCAAGAAAATCATAGACCCTGGGGGGCAATCTAGCACTATTTGTTAAATGAACAGAGCATTAAGCTCCCCCCCATATACTTCTCTTTATACCCAGAGATGAGTGCATTTCTCAACCCTCATCAGAGAAGCTTCTTTCTGCAGTAGATAGAGATTCGTACAGCAAATCACAACTGGCTAACAGAAAAGAGACTGAGAAGTGCTTTGCTCTAAATAGGGCATCAACATCACAGCCATTCCACAAAATCTCAAGAAACACTGAGGAAGAGGGAATGAAAGGACTACAGAGGTATCCAGCATTTTCTGGAAAGGAAATTGCTATTTCATACATGAGCTCACTGCAGCTGTGAACACACACACGCACGCACGCACGCACGCACGCACACGCACACGCACACGCACACGCACACGCACACGCACACACAAGACCGACATAAAATCAAGCCAAACAAAGTCTACATGTGGAGTAGGGAGGTAGTAACATAGATCTACCCGTAGCTGAAAGAGCAACTGCTGGCGAATCGCTGTTAGGGGAGAAGAGTCAGTTTTCTTGAGGGGGCCCATGGAATCCTGAGATGCTGTCCATGTTCCATTAGATGGCTCTATACCTGTATGCGTACTGGCAGTACTCAGTGGACACAGTGGGTTAAAACAAAAAGAACAAATGAAGTTGAGAAGGAAATGGGGGGGGTAGGGGAGAAATTGGAGAGAAAGAAATGAAGGATGAGGGTGGATTTGATAATTTGCTTTTTGAAAACATAAAAATAAAATTAAAACATTTAAATAAACAACAATAACAATGTTTTTGCCAACTGATTCACATTGAGGAATATACCACAGCAACTGATGTTGTTGAAGTTTTAAAGGTTGAATTTATGAGATTCAGCTATACCACTGGTGGGCACATACCTGAAGGACACTTGACCCTACCACAAAGAAACTTGCTTAACTATGTTCATAATAGCCAGAAACTGAAAACAACCCAGATATCTCTCAACTGAAGAATAGATAAGGAAAATGTGGTACATTTACACAATGGAGTATTACTCAGCTATTTAAAAAAAAATGACATCATGAAATTTTCAGGCAAGTGGATGGAACTAGAAAATATCCTGAGTGAGGAAACCCAGACCCAGAAAGAGATCCACTGCCAAATACTAAGTGAAGAGAGACACCAGATTGGGAATCTACATAGAGTCCTTCCCCTTGAAGCTTGGGAACCCTGTGGAAGAGGGAGAGGAAAAATTATAAGAACCAGAGGGGTCAAGGACGCCATGAGAACATGGTCCACAGAATCAACTAAACAGGGTTCACTGGAATGCACCGAGACTGAAATGGCAATCAGGGGGACTGCATGGGTCTGCACTAAGTTCTCTGAATTTATGTTGTGGCTTTTGAAGTTGTTGCTTTTGTAAGAACCATAATAGTGGAGTGAGGCTGCCTCTGGCTCTTTTGCCTATTCCTGGGATTCTTTTCCTACTACTGGGTTGCCTCACCCCATCTTGATATGAGGGTTTGTGTTTAGTTTTACTGCTACTTGTTAGGCTGTGTTCTGTTGATATCACAGCGAGGCCTGCTCTTTTCTGAAAATGGAGGGGTGGATCTGGGGAAGAGGAGAAGTGGGGGTCAGGGAACTAGGAGGAGTAGAAGAAGGGAAAACTGAAGTTAGGATGTACTATATGAGAGAAGAAAAAAAGTGGAATTTAATTATTGCAAAAATACAAAAATAACCATTGCCGGAGACATACTTGGATATTTAAATTAGATACACACACACACACACACACACACACACACACACACACACAGACACATCTAGAGAAATCGCTTATGTAAATAAGATGCTTTCCCTTCTCTTTTTCAGGCAGAGTCTCACTATACAGTTCATGCTGGCCTTGAACTCACGGAGATTTGCCTACCTCTGACTCCCGAGTGCTGGGATTAAAAGCATGCATCACCATACCTGACTTCAAGATATTTTCTTTAACTCTCTAAAAATGCAACAAAAATATAACAACAGGCCTATTTCAAAGTAAAATTCCTCTATTTAAACATGAAGTGAAGGAAAATAGATCTAAAATTTTAACTAAATATGGTATATTTTGCTGCATTGTGAGTCTTTTCTTCATGTCTCATGAGTGCTTTAGGAGACTCTCCAAGCTCTTTTTGAGAAGGTCATGAACAGACAAGAAAGTACAGGACCAGGGTGTAATTAACACATGGAGATTCACCGAGTGACACTTATTTGACAGTTAACATGATGCACCAATATTGCAGTCATATTCAACTAAGTCTGTAAAAATCTCCAAGTTCATTAAAAATTGCAAATACCTGCCCCTAGAGGATTTGCAAATATAGCTGCCACATCCCATGTACATCAGTAGGTGGCAGAGAGGAGAGAGGCTGTGTCTATATTCAGTGTTCTGACCTGTGAACATCTGAATGAATAGTAGCCTAACATTCCTGGAAAAAAAATCAAGCCAGAGACCAACACCAGTTCAGTACCATGGGGCCCAGACAGGGAGCTGGCCTATGATGACTACCAATCCAGCACCAGGCAAGCACCAGATGGGCTCCTAGGACAGGAGTGAAGCCAGAGACTATAAGAACCTTGGCTAGCCTTATATGTAGGGGTTGTGGGTAAGCCAGCCCCAAGGGAGTGAGTGTGGGGGAGCCAGCCCTGCCTTTTGTCTGCTTTGTGGAGGTATTGGTGAGGGAGAGATCCTCTCCCTTCCTTTTGCCCTCACCTACAGTGGCAGACAGGAGATCTGGCCCTGATGGGGTCACAAGATCAGTAGAACTGTCTCTGTCCCTCATATGCTTCAGCACTCAGGAGAGCAGGTCCTGCACCTTACCTGGGTAGTACAGCAGAACTGGACCTGGATGTGGGGGTTGCAGGCCCATAGCCAGGGCTTTGAGTTGGCCCACCCCAACATGTGCCCCATCAATGAGCTGCTGGAGTGCATGAAGAGGCCAGTTCTGAAGACGCAGGACAACAACAGTATATCTGAGAGGAGTCTCACTGAGAATCCAGTATTGACAAAGTAGCAGGGGCCAGAGGCCTTGTACCAGACCGAGGGATCATTATAATGAATATTGGCAAGCAAAAAAGTGTGGACAAAATGGAATTTTGTGGGATACACTGAGAAACACTACAGCTTCCACAATGAGATTTTTTTTTTAAATGTTGGGAGAGGTTTCAAGGCTGAAGAAATGGTGTGAGGGGAGGTGGGAGATAGGAGGGAACAGGGTGCATGATGTGAAATTCACAAAATAAAAAACAATAGAAAGAAAAATGCAAATAATAAAAATGTAATTTTGTCGTGACTGCCATATATGCCTACACATAAACAACAAAGATAGGATGAAACAACCAAAATATCATAAATAACAACATCACACCATCAAATACCTATGTATGGACTGAGAAAGGTATATGAGCTCTATAAAAAATGTAAATATTTTGGAGAAAGGATAAAAGAAAAGTAGTGGAGTGGGAGCATATGCCCATCCTGTGAATTTTTAATTTCCTTATTATAGATTTTAATTATTTCTAAACCAATATAACAGATTTAAAGCAATTTCAACATCCAAACAGATCTACATATATGTATATTTGTGACAAAGAGTCTGTCTACAATATGCAACAGACTATCAGTGTATAGTGGTATGCTGGTTGCACATGCATATGTGAAAATATGGTTTTTGATCATTACAAATGTCAATCAATCCCAGGAAGACTGCTGGCTTAAATACAAAAGTGGCATGTCAGTGTCTTTAGAATACAACAGAGAATCTTTATGACTTTTGGAGTAGGCAAAATTTTCTTTAAAAGAAAAAAAAGATGCAAACTATACCTAGAAAGATGGAAATATTGATTATGTTAAAATTAAGAGCTTTTCATCAGACACATTTATGAAGTGAAAAAGCAACTTATATATGGGAAGAAATTTGCAATACATACAACTAAACAGGATATATAAGTATATATATATATATAATATATATATATGGAGAATGAACTGCTTATGAATCATTGAGAAAAAGAATGATAATTAAAATTATTAGTGAGAAACTTAAACATAGACTTTATAAAAGAAAATATTCAAATTTCAAGTAAACATGAAATGGTGCTCAGCTTCATTAGTCTTTAGGGAAAATAAATGACTGAGTAAAGCTATTATTATACAACTGTCAGAATGGCTAAAACATTATCAAGCTAGCCACACAATAATGTTGAGCAACAGAATTTCACATGCCGATAATTGAACTGTTGGTTGGTATAAGCTACATTGGAAAACTGTGGCTTTGCCTACAGTTCTTGAACATGTGTATAACCTCTGTTTTTAGGTGTATACCCAACAACTATATGAATGCTCTTGAAGCACTGCTCATAAAACTTTAACATGGCAGCACCCCAAGTGAACTTTAACAGGAGGATAGTTAAAGAAATTATAATGTATCCATTCAATGGATATGGAAAACCACTGTATGAAATAATTTCATAAATACAATGTAAACAAGAGTTGATGTATAAATAAGCACAGAGATAACATAATCTATGATAGAATGATAGATTCTATCTATCATAAAAATATCAAAAAAAGCAAGCTAGTGTCAGATTAGTGGTTGCCATTCTGGATATAGGTGGGGTGATGTTTGGGAGATGACATTCTAGGTTTCTTGAAGGTCAGAACTGTTACCTTTCTAGATTTAACTGGTCAAATACTTGTGGTCATTACGTTTATCAAGCTGCTTACTTATAATTCATTTTTTTCCTATATGTATGATTTTTAAAAGCATATGCACACAAAAAAGAAGAAAAAAGCATATACGCATATCTGAACTCCTTTTATTCAGAAATCATTCTTTTACTATGTAGTTCCTTATACCCAGAAAAATAACCCTCCTAATATATTCCTACCAAATATTCCTACCAACAGAATCTAGAAAAGGCCCCTAAACACTTGGGTCCATTGATTTTATTAATTTTGTTGCAGAAACAAAGTATACACATATGCTAATTTCTTTACTTTTATCTCAGTACTGAAAGACCTGACATACCACTCAGTGGGAGGCATAATTCTACTCTCTCAATTACAGGGATCATAGCTCAGTGACAAAGCCAGCAAATGGCAGGTTTAGGAAATCCTTTGTGAGAGTATATAACTCATCATTAAACATCCCATCATGCCTCGTGCTGAATCAACCTGTGGGTGGCTTGGTGCCTGCTATTGCCAGCTCAGTTCCTAGGCTCTGTTCAATAGAAGGGCTAGAGTCAGTTGGAGCAAATTAAATAGCCCTTTGAGGGGCTGCACGGATGGGTTTGGATATTACCCAAGAGAGGGTTTTCTTGCTAAAACTGGAGCTTAGATTCACCATTGCAATACTAAGAAAACACTGATATATTTTATTATTGTCGTTTATAAGGTAAATTAAGAGGAAAGAAGAATTAGAGAAGGGAAATGAAACCCTGAATAACATGTCTACAATTTTCTGAAAGCCATTTGTATTTGGTTCCACTATGCAGACCTAAGCTTCATCCATAAATTGAAGATGGGCAAAACGTCAGCCTTGAGAATGTAGCTCTACATATTTCAGAGCAATTTCACAGTTCCTTTAAGCTTTATTATTTCTGATTTTTCTCCTTGAACAAACTTTGAATTTACTATTTTAGGTAAAAGAGAACATTTTCCTTCATAGCGTGTGAACCTCAGGGAACATTCTAGCATTTAGAGAGACTTTGATTTGACTTTATTTCTAAAACTTTTGCAATCTTTGACTCATTAAAACTGCTGTGGAACAGTAAAGTAGATTTGTGTTGATTTGGATCGATTAAGGAATGACACGAGTTGTACATGCATATTTGTTTGCATCTCTGCCCCCTGCCCCGCTTTTCGATGCTGAGATTTGGTCTGGAGAGATAGCCATAAATCTGTCAGCCACCAGGGGTGTGCCATGTCTCGACTGGATTTGCTACTGTGGATCCAGGAGAGCCCCTTTAAGTAACTGCACTCTGGGAGGTAAATTAATCAGACCTGGAAAGAAGCAAAGAACCCGTCATAACTCCAGCGCTATTAATCCGTTCCATGATCCAAATGCACATATCCCATAAAAAGCTCCCTTAAAAAAACATTTTAGAATGTTTATGCTCCCATCGCCATCTGCTCCAGCTCCTTTTTGTATCATCCTGGTTTATGATCCT
Organism: Lophiomys imhausi; assembly: GCA_907164525.1. Taxonomy (NCBI): domain Eukaryota; kingdom Metazoa; phylum Chordata; class Mammalia; order Rodentia; family Muridae; genus Lophiomys; species Lophiomys imhausi. The sequence goes on along the minus strand of CAJQZJ010031962.1, from coordinate 487,563 downwards.
CCAAAACACATATTACCCGTTTTCTGAATGGGCTTGCTGATACTCTTTGCTGTCAGTTCCATCTAACTCCCAAGTCCTGTGTGCTTGTGATTCACAAGCCTATGTGCCCATCATTTCGCACTGCATCAGCAGTTCAATCCTTGGGCTTAACCTTCTGTTCGGTGTCTTTATTACTCAGCTCCCCGGGAATGCGGCTGTGGAGTGGGTCTGCTGCCTCCTCAGTCGCCTGTTACACTAATGAGTTTCCAGGCAGTATTTCATCAAAGCAATGTGTCAGAGACTTTCTGTTCTTACTTTGTGTTTTGATGGGTTAGTGTTAGTTATTAAAGGAGAACACACATTTTCCCCCTCCCCTTGACAGGCACATTGAGGGCTTTCTGTAATAGGTGCCAACACTGGAACATCTGGTGTACGCTTAACGATGCATTGTTGCATTGTTAACTTAAAGCTGTTACGCGCCTTGACAAACACATAATGGGCCTCAAGAAATTAAGACAAAATTAAATGTAAATGTTTACACAAACTATATTTCCTTTCTTTTCATTCAGCCTTCTGTACTTGTACTTTCTGCATAAGCAAAAAGAAAAGGCTACTGCAAAACTTTCCTGGCTTTCTGTGAGTCGGGTTGCCAGAGCCGGGGTTGCCAGAGCCGGGCTTGTCGTTTCTCTTAGGACAGGAGCCTGAGACCCGGGGGTGCCTTGGTGGTCTTCCTAAATTATTTAAGTGGTGTCTGTGATTTCTAAAAATGGACTAGATGGTTAAGAAAAATCTACCTCCCCTTGGTACAAAGGCCCTGTGTGCGATTAAGTATACTGAAAATTTACTGAAAATATTTTTTTTATCATATTACCAATTTGGGCCTCTAAAATTTAGCACATGGTTAAGTGCTAAAATGCATGGACCTATTTTTTCTACATTGCTGAGAATGTGTTCCAAATAGCCCTTCCGATGGTGAAAACGCACAGATCCAAGGGAAGGAAGAACATTTCAAAGCCATCCCCGGTGGTTGGGAGTCTTTGGAATAAATAACTTTTTCTCTTAAACTATCAGGCCTGGGGCATTGTAGACAAGATAGGCCTGTTTGCCTTTCTGAAGAAATGGGGTCTAAATACAATTGAATTGTCTAGGATATAAAAGGGAGGGAGAGAGTCAGAAGGCAGGTAGAGGGGATGTAGAGAGAAGAGAAAGGAGATGCAAAGCAGGAAAGGGAGGGAGAAAGTGGGGGTGGGGGAGCAGAGCAAAACAATTTAAACAGATTTTCTGAAAAGAAAGTTCTGGAAAAAGAGGCATCCAAATGGACTAAAAGCATATCAAAAAATAAAGCTCACCATCACTCATACCAAGAAGGTGCAAATTCAAACCACAATGAGATAAGGTCTCATCCTAGACAGAATGGCTGTAGTTAAAAGCAAGCACTGGGCATACTGATGGGGAATGGAGGCCAATATAGCCATCGAGAAAAACAGTAGGAAGTTCATACAAAAGCTAAAAATGGAAAATTATATGATCCAGCTACCCTACCACTGTGTCTACATCCAAAAAAAAAAAAATCAGTGTCAAAGAAATACTTATGCTTCCATGTTTATTCCAACACAATTCACAATAGCCAGAGTATGAATTAACCAACATGTCCACTAATGGATGAATAGATAAAGAATAAAACATATATGAATTTTATTCATCCATTAAAAGGATATACTGTCATCCTGTCATTTTCAGAAACATGGCAACATGGATAAAACTGAATGTGATTATGGTAAGTGAAGGCACAGAAAGATAAATGCACACGATTTCACTTATGTATGGAATCTAAAAATAGTTGATTTCAAAGAAGCAGGAAGAATAGTGGTTTCTATGGACTGGGGAGGGTGGGGGAAGTCAGGAGAGAGGCAGGCTGAATAACGGCCACCACCACACAGTGCGGCAGGAAGAGGAAGTTCTAACAGTAGGGTGACTGTGTGCCATAATGATTGTTATATTTTATGACAATGAAGAAGAAGAAGAAGAGGAAGAAGAAGAAGAAGAAGAAGAAGAAGAAGAAGAAAAAGAAGAAGAAGAAGAAGAAGAAGAAGAAGAAGAAGAAGAAGAAGAAGAAGAAGAAGAAGAAGAAAGGAGTTCGAAAGTTTCCAGCACGAATGACTGACAAGTGTTCGAGAAACTGGAGGTGCTCCACTTTCTGATTCTATCCTGCATGTTTTTAAGCATGTATCAAATTATACTGTAACTCATACATATGCACCATTATTGTATACTAATAAAAGCAACAAAGGAGATTCTGTTCACAATGGTTTTTACAAAATGCAACTCTACCATAATGGTCCTAGAAGTATGTCATGTGCCCAGCTTTATATTGGTTACAATTTGACAAATGGACTGGACTTAGGGATCTTACATTATTATATGAATATACTCAGTGTTTGTTTTATATATTAATAAATTTGGTGAATAGAAATAGTTTGACAGTGTGTGTGTGAAGGTTACCTTCCATCAAAGAGTCTCACTGTAATGAGGTTCAGCATTCAGTGGCAACATATGACCATTCTCGTGTGAAGGTATATCATTCTACAAGCAAGAACAAATAAATGAGGTATGTTTGAAAGTACTAAAATTTTCAAAAGAGCATTTACAGACTGGGTTAAAATAAGGAAGTGACTTTATACACATAGAAACACCTGCAATCACTTGCAGAACTATCAACAGCTTTTCTACAAACCTAAGACTCAGTGGGTAAAGGTGCTTGCTGCTAAGCACAATGATCTGAGTTCAATCCCCAGGAGCCATGGGTGGAAGGAGAGAATCAACTCTGTCTACAGTGGTTCTCTGATTCCCACACTCTCATGCTTGCAGTGGCCTGAGCCATCCTCTTGCTAAAACAGGGTATCACAAAAAAAAGTAAATTAAATATTGTTTCTTAGTTGAGCTCTGAGGATCTACCCAGCCAACCCTGGAGAGTGGCAGGGAGAGATGAAAAAGTTTCTTTGATGCACAGGTCTGAAAAGACAATCAGATGTGTTTGTCTAGCTTCCATACTGAACACGAAACCTGGTGTTTGAGGCATTTACACCAGGCTAAACAGCAAAAACCACGTTGGGGTCCTTGTCTGCTTTTCTCATTATTGAACAGAAAAGGTAACTCATGTCTTTTATCCACATTCCAATTTGTCTAGGATAAATATCACACAGATTTGTTCCTTATAGATTTTGAATGTGGACACAGACACTTGCCAGGATGTGTTTTTGAGACTTTCCTGGCATTTCAGGGACATCATAGGAATGAATTGGACATAGCTGGCTGCAGGAGGGCAAACGGAGGAGGGCCTGAAGTCGGTAACGGAGTGGGAATCTAATTTTCCGAGTCTAAAGATCTCTGAATGTGCTCCTAGGAGAATCCAACCCTTAATTACCTTATTTCTGGTGGCAGGTGGAGAAATTCCTGTGGGTTTGAAGACTTCTCACTTATTTCTAAAATGATGGGAATAAAAAATTTCCAAGGCACTGACAACCGAAGAGAAATGCAATGTTCTGTGATCCTTTGAAAGTACCTTATTTTATAGCACAGACCCAATTAAGAGTCAAGAAGCAGAAAAAGGTAGAGGTGACACTAGAAAAGGGTGAATGTGCTACTATTTTGAGTTTCTTTTTTGAAATAGTGTTTTATACTACAGGAATTCTTATGAGGAAAGAGAAAGCTAGAATCTATCTTCTCTCTCTTTCTCTCTGCCATCTATCTATCTATCTATCTATCTATCTATCTATCTATCTATCTATCTATCTATGATCATCTATCTATCAATCATCTATCTGTCTATCTGTCTGTCTGTCTATCTACCTACCTATCATCTATCTCCCATCCACCTATCTATATAGCTATATATCATCTATTTAGCTATCAGCCATCTATAGCTCATGTCTATTAATATAAGAATATGAGGCATATATATCATAATTTAATACCTCACATAGATATAAGAAGACAGGTATATGACAGATGAATGGATGATTGATTTTTTTCAAGAAATTCTCATTACTTTAGAATACCATGAAGAGACACTTTTTTTCCCTTGATTAGAACTATCTCTTCCATATCAGAGTTCTCATGTGGGATTTCTAGCAAACACAAATATTTTTGTTTTCTACTGGTTGCAATGTATGTGATGTCATAATGTGGCTGAGTGCTTTTCCTTTTTATTATCGAGCACACATAGGAATAAGGAAGTGGAATAATAATAATAAAGAGCAATCAGAGGAGAAAAATGTGTAAAATAAAATTAAATTAGAATAGAAAGCTAAGCTGGGGTTCATTGTTACTGAGGTAGTCCCACATAGTGCCAGGATGTGTAGGCATTTCAGAGATCCACAGGATACACAGAGCTATATATTCAGTCTCAAGGATCTATCATTTTAGAGAAGATTTATAAAGGAAGCAAGACCAGAAAATGTGCTAAATAAGAGTGCAGTATTTTTTACAAACGTTCATATCTTCCACCATCCTTCAACTCTAGTCAGAGTCCATTCCAGGTAAATAGATTTTTCTGTATCAAATTAACTATGACACATTTATTATTTTCTCCTTTTAAATTAGTTTTTTCTTATTTTCGCTTCATTAATGCTTTAATATTGTTGATTTGTAGGCATTGAAAATTTCACATGAAACAGAGTTTTTTAGATTATAAGCATTAGATTAATTGCTGGTTTTTGAAAATTGAGTTGTGATATTAACTATCAAAATAGTCAAAAAATCCACTTGTTGTACAGGCAGATATGCATAATGAATTTATTGGATGTATGTGCAAAGGGGTGATGCTACCACCCATGCATATCTGTGGAGGCCAGAGGTTTTCATTGAATTATCTTTCTCCATCATTCTTTATTTTTATTTTTTTGAAGCATTCTCTTGCTGAACCAGGAGTTCACAGCTTAGCTGGACTGGCTGGCCAGGGAGCTCCTGGGATCCTCCTATATATGTCTCCCATAGGGGAGATTACAGGTATGGGCCTCATGGTCAGCTTTTTAATGTAATTTGTTGGCCAGAACTCAGGTTTTTGTTTTCTGTATAGCCATCTGCCCAGGCCCAGATAGCAACTTTAAATGGGTGCTATGGATTCAAATATGTTACCTTTCTAGGTCATTATTGTATTACAGAGCAGTGATTTTTATACTGAAGCATAAATCAATGCTAAGCTTAGTGTCAGGAATTCACAGAAGAATGCAGGGAGGGGGAATGCAGTGGAGTGAACAGTCACAGGTGGAGAACTGTTCCTCAGTGCACCAGACTGAAGTATCATAGATGTTCTCGTATCCAAGATGACTTTGTTTAGATATAACATCTTTTTACCAAGCCATAGATGTTATGTCTACAGTAGATTCTTTTTAGCAATGAACAGCAAATGTCTGCCCAATGGTAGCTATCCCAAGTTAGTCAATGAACATTTAAGAAGAATAAATGATGGAAATGTTTCACTTTGTTTACTAGTCAATGAATAAAATTGTGGGCAATTATGCAAAATGGTTACATTGAATGTATGGCTGAAATCAATGTTTGAAAACAAGATTTTGCTGCCATCACACATGAGGTGTTAAGTTTTAGAAATAACAAGAAAGATAATAGCTTCCTAAATGTTTTCAATTTCCAATTCTGTACAAAGGACTTTACAAAGAGCACAAGATAGCCTTTATATTTGCTAATTAAGAAGAAAACACTTTATAAGTGAGAAAAATACTAAGAGGGGATTAGTTAATTCCTTACATTATACTGGAGAAAGATAGGGAAAGGTTTTGTTAGCTATTCCCTTCCTCCCACACAATTCCTATCCCATCGCTATCTATTGTGTGAATAAGCTATAGGTTTACCCTGAAATTTCCGTCCTTTTCTCAATGATACCGGCTACTACTTAGATTACCTAGTTTAAAATTACCTTCTTGAATTACACCTTTTCTTTTAAAATCCAAGGGCTTTTGTTGTAACCACCGTAGTCACGTGCCTTTGACACATGTTGTTTCTGGTTTCCTCAGAATGAGAACATCTAGTCTTCTGTTCCAGCAGCATGGATAATCTTCCTTGACCCTTGGCAGTGCACAGACTAGGTGATGAGAAAGGACGTTTACAGGTCACGCCCGGAGGTAATTGAGTCTGTGACTGTTGTCTTCAGTGCTAGGCATCACGTCAAGTCTGTCCTTCAGGAACTGGCTTTATTACAGACCAATGTGTTTTTGTTAACGACATTTGTTACCTCTAATACAGGATGGGTATTCATTAATGACACTTGTTCCTATTCTTCAGACTAAGCTGTTTAAAACTTCTAACAGTTGCCAGGCGTGGTCGAGATGCCTGAAATTCTAGCATTAAGAAGTCTGAAATGAAGAGAATATGGGGTTGAAAGCCAGGTCTGGGTTATGTAGTGAGACCCAGTTTCAACCAACGAAGGACAAACAAACAAATAACTGAAAATGGTTAATCTCTTTTAAGTCCCGTGGAGATGTCATTCTGGTTTTATAAAAATGCATTTTGTAAGTGTAAATGTAGACACAGAAATTAATCCTATCCTAGACACCATACAGAATTTTTATATGTAGGCAAAGTCTCTCCTTTAGAGAATTCATACCTGTGGTTTGTCATCTGAACACAGGTGATGAAAGGGACTGAGAAGGAGCATCATCAGGATTGTGCAGCCCATCGAAGCTAAGGTGAGATACACAGGCAGGCGGGGTCCAGTTTGATACAGTTCTTGTTAGTCTAGGAACAGCGAGAGTCCTTCCACTTTCATGTTTTATGTATTGTTGAATCTACATTCTGCATCAGAGAAAACTTGCAGTATCACTCTCATTACTTTCTCTTAATCTCCTCCCATGCTCTTTAGGTTTCATTTCTGCCCCACAGTCTTCCTTTTATTTTATATCATGTATGCTTGTGTATATATATTCAAATCTAGAATATATTTGTATATATATTCTAGCTTTTATTTTATATATATAATTTATATATATATACTAGAATATATTTAAATATATTCTAGATTTGATAATAATACATTATATAAATACATTTGTGTATATAATTTTTGTATATTAATATTTCAATATAATATATAATATAATTATATTATATCAATATATATAATTTTTTAAAAACCTAGACTCCATGAAGAAATATGCAGTACTATTCTAACTTTGATTTACTTTCCTTAACATTATCTTCAGTTCTGTTTGTTTGCCTATAAATGATCTAATTCTTCTTATGGCTGAGTAAAATTTCACTATGAGCATATATTACATTTTCTGTATTCAATCTTATACTAATAAACATCCAGGCTGGTTCCATGTCCTTGTTATTGTGACTTATAAATAGATGTGCTGCAATAAACATGAATGTGGAAGTGTCTCTGTTGAATATGGACTTGGTTTCCTTTGAGTATGTATACACACCAGGAGTGATATAGTTGGATCTTATGGTAGTTCTATTTTCAGTTTATTTTTTTTTTTAAGGAACTACAACACTGACTTCCATAGTAGCTGTGTCAGTTTGCATTCCCATCAGCAGTGAATAAGTGTCCCTTTTCCTCATATCCTTGACAGAATATGTTCTCATTGATGACGGCCATTCTGATTCTGTTAGATGAACTGCAAATGTATTTTTTTTTTAACGGCTGTATCCTTTATTTTATTTACAGTGTTTTAACATTGTTACCTGCTTCTTTTTTAATTAATAAATTTATTTGTTTGTTGCTACAGGTTACATCCTTATCATATTGTCCTCTTTTCCCGCTTCCCAGCCCCACCCTCCCATGCTCTACCCCCTGACCCTTCGTCTTGATCCTCTGGGGTGGAGTGTCCCTGCATAACAGTCTCTCACCACAGATCAGGAGTCATATGAGGGCCAAGAGCCTCTTCATACACCGGGGGCCTATGAGGCAGTACTGCCAGTGAAAAGTGTCTCCTTGCTACAGGGGGAAACCTAAAAAAAAGACCAGCAGACACACAAACCCACAAAAATAAAGAACAACAACAAAAAAAGAGAGGAAAAAGAAAAAGAAAAAAAGGAAAAGGAAAAAGAAAAAAAAATGAAAAAAAAAGTTTATGTCCATGTTCCTTTTGGTGTGTTGGTTGTAGTACAGATATCCTGTATGATATAGCTAAAATCCTACTATAAGTGAATAGATGTCATATGCGTCCTTCTGAGTCTGGGTTAGCTCACTCAGGATGAGCTTTTCTAGTTCCATCCATTTGGCTGCAAATTGCATAATTTCATTGTTCCTGATAGCTGAATAGTATTCCATTGTGTAGATGTACCACAGTTTTTTAACTCATTTTTCAGTTGAGGGACATCTGGGTTGTTTCCAGTTTCTAGCTATTACAAATAAGGCTGCTATAAACATAGATGAGGAAACTTCCTTATGATTCCGTGAAGAGGCATTTGGGTGTATACCCAGAAGTGGTATGGCTGGGTCCTGAGGCAGAGCTATTCCAAGTTTTCTAAGATATCGCCAGATTGACCTCCATAGTGGTTGCACAAGCCTGCATTCCCACCAGCAATGGAGTAGGATACCCCTTTCTCCACACCCTCGCCAGCATGTGCTGTCATTTGAGCTTTTGATCTTAGCCATTCTGACAGGTGTGAGATGGAATCTCAGAGTAATCTTGAGTTGCATTTCTCTGATGATTAAGGATGTTGAGCATTTCTTCAAGTGTCTCTCAGCCATTAGGGATTCCTCCTTTGTGAATTCTCTATTTAGCTCTGTCCCTCATTTTTTGATTGGATTATTTGGTTTCTTGGCATTTAATTTCTAGAGTTCTTTGTAGATTTTGGATATTAGCCCTCTGTCAGATGTGGGGTTGGTGAAGATTTTCTCCCAGTCTGTTGGTTGCCGTTTTGTTCAAATGACAGTGTCCTTTGCCTTACAGAAGCTTTTCAGTTTCATGAGGTCCCATTTATTGATTGTTGATCTCAGGTCCTGAGCTGTTGGTGTTCTGTTCAGGAAGTTGTCACCTGTGCCAATTAGTTCGAGGGTTTCTCCCACTTTTTCCTCTAGTAGATTTAGTGTGACAGGTCTTATGTTAAGGTCTTTGATCCACTTGGACTTAAGTTTTGTACAAGGTGATAAGTATGGGTCTAATTTCATTCATTTACAAGTGGACATCCAGTTGGACCAGCACCATTTGTTGAAGATGCTGTCCTTCTTCCATTGTGCCGTTTTGGCTTCTTTGTCAAAAATTAGGTGGCCATAAGTGTGTGGGTCTATTTCTGGGTCTTCAATTCGATTCCATTGATCTACTGGTCTGTTTCTATACCAATACCATGCTGTTTTTACAACTATTGCTCTGTAGTACAGCTTGAAATCTGGGATGGTGATACCTCCAGATGTTTTTTTATTGTACAGGATTGATTTAGCTATTCTGGGCTTTTTCTTGATCCATATGAAATTGAGGCTAGCTCTTTCCAAGTCTATAAAAAATTGTGTTGGTATTTTGATAGGAATTGCATTGAATCTATATATTGCTTTTGGTAGGATGGCCATTTTTATTATGTTGATCCTACCTATCCATGAGCATGGGAGATCTTTCCATCTTCTAAAGCCTCTTCCATTTCTTTCGTCAAGGGCTTGAAGTTCTTGATGTACAGGTCCTTTACTTGCTTGGCTAGAGTTACCCCTAGGTATTTTATGTTATTTGTGGCTATTGTGAAGGGGGTTGTTTCCCTTATTTATTTCTCAGCCCATTTGTTTGTTGTATAAAGAAGGGCTTCTGATTTTTTTGAATTAATTTTGTATCCAGCCACTTTGCTGAAGGTGTTTATCAGCTGTAAGAGTTCTCTGGTGGAATTTTTGGGGTCGCTTATGTATACTATCATATCATCTGCAAATAGGGATAATTTGACTTCTTCGTTTCTGATGTTTATCCCCTTGATGTCCTTTAGTTGTCTTATTGCTCTAGCAAGAACTTCAAGTACTACATTGAAGAGATATGATGAAAGTGGGCATCCTTGTCTTGTCCCTGAGTTTAGAGGAAATGCTTCAAGTTTCTCTCCATTTATTTTGAAGTTTGCCACTGGCCTGCTGTATATTGCCTTTATTATTTCTAGGTATGGCCCTTGTATGCCCGTTCTCTCCAGAACTTTTAGCATGAAGGGGTGTTGAATTTTGTCAAATGCTTTTTCTGCATCTAGCGAGATTATCATGTGGTTTTTTTCTTTCATCTTGTTTATATGGTGAATGACGTTGATAGACTTTCGTATGTTGAACCATCCCTGCATCCCTGGGATGAAGCCTTCTTGATCATGGTGTATGATACTTTTGATGTGTTCTTGAATTCGGTTTGCTAGTATTTTATTAAGTATTTTTGCATCTATGTCCATGAGGGAGGTTGCTCTGAAGTTCTCTTTCTCTGTTGGGTCTTTGTGTGGTTTAAGAATCAGGGTGATTGTGGCCTCATAGAATGAGTTTGGCAATGTTCTTTCTGATTCTATTTTGTGAAAGAGTTTGAAAAGTATTGGTGTTAGCTCCTCTTTGAAGGTCTGGTAGAATTCCGTGCTAAAGCCATCTGGCCCTGGGCTTTTTTTTGGTTGGGAGATTTTTAATGACTGTTTCTATTTCCTTATGGGTTATAGGGCTGTTTAATCTGTTTATCTGATCCTGATTTAGCTTCGGTAGGTGGAATCTATCAAGAAAATTGTCCATTTCACTTAAGTTTTCAAATTTGGTGGAGTATAGATGTTTAAAGTAGGATCCAAATATTCTCTGGATTTCCTCAATGTCTGTTGTTATTTCTCCGTTTTCATTTCTGATTTTGTTGATTTGTGTTTTCTCCCTCTGTCTTTTAGTTAATTTGGCTAAGGGTCTGTCTATTTTGTTGATTTTTTCGAAGATCCAACTCTTGGTTTCATTGATTGTTTGTATACTTCTTTTTGTTTCTAAGTTGTTGATTTCAGCCCTAAGTTTGATGAGCTCCTGCCTCCTGCTCCTCTTGGGGGTGTTTGCTTTTTTTTTTTCCAATTCACCCAGTTTAACTGCTAATTCGCTAATATGAGCTGTCACAATTTTCTTTTTGAAGGCACTTAGTGCTATGAACTTTCCTCGTAGCACAGCTTTCATTGTGTCCCATAGGTTTGGGTATGATGTGTCTTCATTTTCGTTGGATTTTAAGAAGTCTTTGATTTCCTTCTTTATTTCTTCCCTGACCCAGTGGTCCTCTAGTAAAGAGTTGTTCAATTTCCATGTGAGTGTAGACTTTCTGTTGATTCTTTTGCTATTGAAGTCCAGCTTTATTCCATGGTGGTCTGATAAGATACAAGGGGTTATTTCAATTTTCTTGTATCTGTTAAGGCTATCTTTGTGTCCAACTATATGGTCGATTTTGGAGAAGGTTCCATGAGGTGCTGAGAAGAAGGTGTATTCTTTTGTGTTTGGGTGAAACATTCTGTGGAGATCTGTTAGGTCCATTTGGTTCATGATCTCTGTTAGACTCATTATTTCTCTGTTTGGCTTCTGTCTTGATTATCTGTCCATAGTTGTGAGTGGGGTGTTGAAGTCTCCCTCTATTAAAGTGTTTGGATCGATGTGTGATTTAAGTTTTAGAAGTGTGTCTTTTAGAAATGTAGGTGCCTTTGAATTTGGGGTATAGATGTTCAATATTGAGATGTCCTCTTGGTGGATATTTCCTTTAATGAGTATATAATGCCCTTCTCTGTCTTTTGTTATTAACTTCAATTGGAAGTCTCTTTTGTTTGATATTAGGGTGGCTACTCCAGCTTGTTTCCTAGGTCCATTTGCTTGGAAAACCTTTCCTCAGCCCTTTACTCTGAGATAGTGTTTATCTTCAATAGTGAGATGTGTTTCTTGTATACAGCAAAAAGATGGGTCTTGTTTATGGTTCCAGTCTGTAAGTCTGTGTCTTTTTATTGGCGAGTTGAGTCCATTGATGTTGATGTATATTAGTGACCAGGGATTGTTATTTCCCATTATTTTGGTATAGCTGGCTCTCTTGTGTTTCTTTTTGTTTAGTTGCTGTGGAGGTTTCTATTTCCTCTATTTCCAACTATTTCTTAGTTGGGTGTAGTTATCTTCTCTGTGTTGGAATTTTCCTTCTAGGATCTTCCGTAGGGCTGGGTTTGTGAGGAGATATTGTTTGAATTTGATTTTGTCATGGAATATCTTGTTTTCACCATCTATGTTGATAGAGAGTTTTGCTGGGTATAGTAGTCTGGCTGGGCACCTATGTTCTCTCAGGGCTTGTAAGACATCCGTCCAGGCCCTTCTAGCTTTTAAAGTTTCTGAGGAGAAGTCAGGTGTGATTCTGATGGGTCTGCCATTGTATGTGACTTGGCCTTTTTCTCTTACAGCTTTTAATATCCTTTCTTTGTTCTCTACATTTGGAGTTTCTATTATTATGTGGCGAGAGGAGTTTTTCTTCTGATCTAATCTGTTCGGTGTTCTGTAAGCCTCTTGGATTTTTACTGGCATCTCTTTCTTTAGGTTTGGGAAGTTTTCTTCTTGATTTTGTTGAAGATATTTCCTGGACCATGGAGTCGGGAGTCTTCTCTTTCCTCTATGCCTATAATTCTTAGGTTCCGTCTTTTCATTGAGTCCTTGATTTCTTGGATGTTGTGGGTGAGAGATTTTTTAGCTTTCTCATTTTCTTTGGATGTTGTACTGATTTCTTCCATCGAATCTTCCATGCCTGAGATCCTGTCTTCCATCTCTTGCATCCTATTTTTGATACTCACATTCATAGTTCCTGTTCTCTACTCTTGATTCTCCATTTCCTCTTTTAACTCTGACTGTGTTTTCTTTATTGTTTCCATTTCTATTTTCATGTCTTGAATGGTATTGTTCATTTTGTACATTTCCTTCTCCAGTTTGTTTGTTTTTGCCTGGAAATCTTTCATTGCTTTGTCCTTTTCCTGTTCAAGCTGGGTCACCTTGGCTTGGAGCTCTTTAAAGGTGTTATTCGTTGTTTTGACTTGTAAGATTGTGGCTTCTTTGAATTCCTTCATAGTTTTAAGTTCTTCTTGAAGGGATTCTATCACTTTCCATAATGTAGAATTGTCATCGTTTTCATGTGTTTCAGTTGTGGTGAGGTGTTTCGGGCTGGACGGAATAGTGTTGCTTTCTTTTGTTGGAGACATTTCGCTCTGTTTTTTTTTTTTTTTTTTTGGTCTGCGGCCTCTGGCCATGTGGAATTTTTTTGCTGTCTTCTGGACTTGGGTCCAAAGGAGGCGCTTTGGTATAGGATTCGATTTGCCTTACTCCACCCCTATCAGGTGAGTCATTCAGCCCCGCCTCCCAGGTGGAGACCTAATTAATCCAGGTGGTGGAACTGTGTACAAGTAAACTCTGGTTCCCCACCGGAAGGCCCAGTACTAGTACAAAAGTCCGATATATGACAGTTTTAAATATCTCGCAGTTTGCCTAGGGTTTGTTCCTGTAGCTGGTTAATCTGCCGTTCAGCTCTAATAGCCTTGCCGCTCCCTCGGCTTGTAAACTGGCCAGTTTCATCACAGACTGCGATTTGCAGTCTGAAGGCACTTTGCAGCTGAGCTGAGCTCACTTCCAAGGGTCGCAACCTTTCGTCAGATAGTTCGATCATCTGTGTGAGACCTGGGGGTGCCCAGCAGGGTGGGGATTATCTCTGCGTGGGATCTGAACCTGCCCATTGGGTATTAGGTTGGAACTTACTGGGGGTCTCTCCTGGTGGGGGATGGGTGATCCCGATTCCCGGGTCCAGCGGCTTCCTTGCATATCTGAGAGTGGGAAGGAGTGTCCTGCCCAGGGATCTTCCATGGTCCCTGGATAGCTGGGTGAGATTTAGAAGGGGTTGTGCCCTTTGTACAGCATCCTGCAACACTTGCAGCCTTGAGACTGTTAACCTCCGAAATCAAAATACGTCCGCGCAGGCCGCCACCATCTTGGATTCCCACCCTACAATCCATTCTTGTCTTCTTCCTCAGAATTGCTCTGAGCTCCTCCTAATGTTTGGCTGTGGGTTTCTCTGAATCTGCTCCCATCAGCTGCCAGAGGGAGCCAATGAGAGATTTTTAATAGGAGTGGAAATTACAAAATGTTATTGGATGTTGAATATCTCCTTTGTATCAGCAACTCTGCCACTCTGCCTCAGTTCTTGAAGCCAGCCACAGTTTTCTTTAGGTCACTGTTCCGACAGGTCAAACCCCTCTAGGCAAAATCTGAGCCACAAGGTTTAGTCCTTGGCCTTTTGCTGTCTTGCTGAGGCTTTCTTTGCTCACCAGCTTCTTTCTGACTCAGGGAAATTCGGCCATCAGTTTACCAGCACTTTCTCCATCAGGACTCGCTAGCATTGGAGCTGTCTAGCATGGTGGGGGGGTAGGCTTAAATAGGTGGAACTCTGTTTCAGCTAAATTTGGGCTCCGCCCACTTAGCAGCTGAAAACAATGTCAGGCCAAATTGTTTGTTTCTAGTCCATTAAGTATTTCCTGTTTTTCCTGGCTTCAACCTTGGATGTCAAATATCTACCATAATAGACATATAAAAATATTGTGCAGTTGTTTTACCCTAGTACTATATTTTCATTGTTTTTCTCATTAAACACACCTATTTTGGATGTACTATATAAATGATATACTTATAGTTGAAGAAAATAGAACAATGAGAAGGAGCTGTGTTTGTGTCTGTGTTTCTAGGAGGATGTACTGCCAAAAGGCTATTTCTTGCCAGAGGGAAGAGTAGAATGCTCATCAAATTGGGGTGAAGAGTCGGTAGCTTTTTCTTAGGTATAAAAAATTGGTTTCTATGTTAAGGTATGGATTGTTTTCTCTGTGCTCCAAAGTATCAGACTAAGAATGTGCTTTAGAAAAGAAAAAAAAAATCCAAATCCTTCTTTCCAGGGACTGTGAATCTCTTCAGCCTTGTATCCAGATTGATCACATGACCACATGGCCCATTTGCTCCTATCACATGAAATATGGCTGTGGATGGAGTACTGATTCATGAAATGTGGTCGGTGACATGTACATCTGAGAAAGTATTGACTTATATAAGAGTTTTAAAAGCCTTATAAAAGATTGCCTTCTTCTCCAATTAGTCAGAAAACTCTGTGCTCACTAAAGAGCCCAGCATGTTAGCTGCAGATTTGAGAAGTCATTGATGATCTGAAGGGACAAGCGTCAACATTTCCTTGAAACTGACAAAATTGCTCCATGTAGCACTGCAGGTCAGAAGTAAGATTTAGGCAGAAAGTTCAGTGAGTGGAGAAATCAGGCCCTTGGAGGTGTGAATTCTCCTCAAACAACATACTGGATGTGAACTTGAGGAGCTTGCCAAGTCTGTCCTCTCCATATCATAATTGCCTTATTGGTTAACGGTGAGAAGAAAACAAAACAATGCATTAAAATATTTTCCCCACTAAAATGAAAGGTCAAAACTTTGTAGGGACACTGTCACAGGTTTCAGGATGGCTTGCTTCTGCCTGCCACCTCTCCTCTTCTTGTACATTGCTTTCCTCCCCTTTGCCTCTGGTGTCCCTCACTGTAGCAACTATACACCTGCTGTGCCCTCTCTACCACCTCAGCCTCTTGCCTCAGCACCATTCCTCTGCAGTTCAGGTTTGGACTCTAGCTCCAGTCCCTACTGCTGTCTCTGTGTAGTTTGATCATTCATTTGTGCTATTTGAATAATACCCATTCTATTCACTAGATCATGACCCCATGAGGCAGCATGGACACAATGGTGAATTAACTACTAGACTGACCAGGTAACATCACCTACTTCTTTAGATGTTAGTATAACCCTCTGGGTTGATGTTTCAGGTAAATACTGAAAGTATGGGTTATACTCAAAAAGTGCATTTTGTGTTTGGAATTTGTTTGGTGACTTTTAACTCGCTTGATACTCATTGCCACTTCATTCTCATTTGGAGTGTAACCACATGACAGCTGCTTAGCAGAGTCCTAACCATTAGTTACTTCAAGGGAGCAAAGAGCTCTGAGAGCCTGGTCAGGCCACAGGAGCATTCTCTATGGGCTGCATAGAATGAGTAATTACCCTGCCTGGAATTCAGTCATGACAGTAGAAACAGCACACATTACCACAAGAAACCCAGGGAACTCCTTTTTCTGGCATATCTGTTGCCTTGAGGTTTGGATATCTTTTCTTTAGGAAACTATTATATTTACTTTGCTCCTAATTTCTTCTTATGATTTAACAAAGAAAAATTAAGAGCAGTAATAAAAATGAATTTTCAAATACTAAATATGTTTACAACACAGAATATTTTGAACGAAGCTGAGATAATTTAATATTTGCATGTTCAATGTGCACTCAAGTGAGCTGAATGATGTTTAGATTTTTCTTGGTTCTTTCTCAATAATGGGTCAGATAAATCACCGTCTGACTGCCTATTACATTCTTGAGATTGCACCAACAGTGACTGGCAGTAAAGGGCCCAATTCAAACTCACTTGTGTGCAGGCAATAAACATTGTTTGCCATCTTTATAAAATAGTCAACAGCCAAAAGACACTTAGAAATAAAGCAACATCTTGCCTACAGAAAGAAATCTCTGACAGAAAATTTTCTCCATTTTCATCTGATTATGCTGCTCCACAATGAGGCAATCATGTGAGATAGGCTGCAACCCTCAGAGCCACTTACAGCTTTGCTATCAATTATAGAATAATAAGCTGGAGAATACAAACATGCTGCATATTAAGGAAAAACAATACTTTCTTGGCTTAATATTCTGTTTCTCTGTGCATATTTCATGATCTCATGATTGACCCAGTTTACCGTACAGCTTTTCTGTATCTCTTCTCACTCTCTTCATTGGAATGATGTTTGAGATTTCGAACGTTCATATCATTCATGAGGCTTTTGCCCTTCATCCTCTCCTTTATTTGATATTATACTTTAAAGAAAAACAAAGAACCAAAAAGTAAGAAAAAACACTTTCTAAGACCTGTAAGATGAGTAGCCTAATGTTTGGTTAAATGGTCATGAGGAGCCTGGGCTCTTATTTCACTTCTGCAAATCTGAATCTTTGCTGTGGGTCAAAGATAATCTCGTTTGTTAACATAAGCCCGAGGACATACATTCTAGATAAAGTTGCCAAACAAATGCATTGCTGTGTTGATTAATGGACAGTTTGACTTTTCCGCCGGCCTGTCTCTTTCTGTAGGTGTGGTGTCTCAGCTGTGGGGTATTAAGCCTTTTGTGTGCAGCGCACACTACTAAGAGAACAGAAAAAAGCAAAGTAGAGAAGGGATAGTGTTCACACACAGAGAATGTGATTACAAGCTTATCCCTGTGCGCAAGCCTGCACAGGGATTGGGCTGGAAGATTTCTTGTAAAAGGTGAAACTTTAGTTGAGTCTTGCAGGAGATAAGGGCCTGACATTGTCAGGGAAAAAAGCAGATGGCTATCCCAGGTGGTGGGAACCACATGAAACATCTTCAAGAATCATTTTAATGGCTAGAATGAATAATTAGTATAGTTATTCCCTAGTATGTCTGCATACTTGCATTTTAAATAATAATTTATCACTATAGGTAGTATCTGATTCTCATGAGTGTTAGTTAAAAAATAATTGCATAAAGTTTATTAATTAAAAATATACAACCTTCATTAAAAGTTTGGAATCTTTCATGTTCTCTTGTGGTAAAGACAAGCATATGTGCTGTAAGTTAATATACAGATTCCATTTTGGTAGTGCTTTGATGACCAGTGAAAGATTTAGGGAGGTTTTGCTTCTTGGGATTTTTAACAGTAGGCTTGTGGCTGTTGTCATGTTGAAGGTCATTACTCCCTGGAGAAAATATCAGTGAGTGCTTCTGAGACTTCACACATGCATTTCAACCTCCTGTTGTCCTCTCTCCTGTGATCGGAGCCTGTGATAATATTCTGTGCAGTGTACTGCCTACATAGGACAGACCCAGAGGCAGTAAAGGACTCTCAGGCAGGGTGCATGTAGAGTGGGGCAATGAGAGCTTCTGTCCCCAGTGTGAGCTGGATGCATTTAGGAAAGAGGAAAATGGATTTCTCTCCTTCCATGGAGTCCTCTGAGGGCCATAGCAGAATGAAGTGCACAGTGAAACTGAAGAGTGAATCTGCTCAAGTGTGTCATAGACAAGTGGGAGCCTCCATGGGCAGAGATGGATATTGTTAGGCATCAGAGGGCTGCTGGAGAAAATGACTGGAAGGCAGGAAGAGGCCAGTCATCTACTGGGAGGGAAGAGGATGGAGAGGCACATGAGGCTGAGATAGTGAGTAGGATAATGGAGCTGGCTTAAGATACAGTTAGGTAAGCAGAGGAGCTCCTGAACTTGGAGCATCTGGCCCAGTTGCTGGGAAAGAATTGGAGAGGGAAGTCCACTGGCTGAATGACTTGAGACTGCCTCCTACCTGCAAGAAAGTAGGTGAAAGTGGCAAATATGGATGATGGTTTATGCCTTGCTCAAATATGAACTCCTTACTTCCAATCTAGCTTCTAATTTATGTGTTAAACTTATACCCTCATTAGTCACTAGTACTTCAAGCTATTATTTGTTTAAATTTTGTTCATTTAAAGAAAAGAGGAAGTAATGGCTTATCAATAATATTGTATTAGATAATTAAAGATTATTGTGTGTCCTAAGGTTGCCCTGATTCTCAAGCAAATGACTCTTCTGACTTCTACAGTGTTCCCATTTTGTGTGCATACATTTTTGAGAGTACTGGGCATCCACATTCTACTGACATGGCAGACATATCCCTAGATGTGTGTATTCTAACTTGTTACTACCAAGCAGCAATAACAGTTTCTGAATATTAGTCAGTCCTGGTGGTTGACATAGGAAACACTCAGGTTGTTAGTGTCTGGGTTGAGATCTCCTACAGGTAGAAAAATTGTTATCTGCGCATAAAAATAGTGTTTGGCAGAGCCTGGCATTTGCTGAGAAATTTTATCTCAGCTTTAGTTTATAGGATTCTTTTTCTTTGGAACCAGGACTGATTTTAATTTTGCAGGTTGAACAGCTTTGTGTGGGAAATCCTGAAGTATTCCTGTGGCAATTCATCTTTTTCCCACCATGGTTGCTGCTTGAGGTGAAGTCCAGATCTCCTGCCTTGTGTGTAGCCAGGGTGCTGGGCATTCTTTTGGTGGGGTAAGGCATTCTATGGCTGGGGTGGGGCATTGTGAGGTGGGTGTGGCCCATGGAACTAGCTGCTCTTCTTACATGGGAGGGCAGCTGAACTTTGGGAAGAGATTTCAAGAGATACAGTTTTGGTGTACATGTGTCTGTGGGTGTATGTATGCAGGCTGCATGCATGCATGTTCTTTGGTATATCTATTTTATAAAACTATTGAAAAAGTCTTGTTTTTTTTGCTTAGTCTCAGCTGATGTCAATAAGGATTTTTTGGTGTGGCAGAAAAACTGGAGTTTAGGAACAGCCAGCAGTTGCTCATTTTAACTGTGTTAGAAAAAAAAAAATCTATCACATTAATTTGGATTTGTCATAGTCAGACTCTTAATAAATTGCTTGCAAGGGAAGTGGATTTTAATTGGGGAGGGTAGCTAACATCCAATGTGATTGATCTTATTAAAAATATATCTTTCATGTATGAGGTTTTAATATTTCAACCATGAAATTAGCACTGTTATGCTGTGAACCTCATTTGAGTTGTTTGCCAAAGGCATGAGTGAAAAACAGTCTCAGCTCATATAAAGTCCCATGGTAAACAAATGATGGCAGATAACTTGGAGTGTTTTTCAGAGTAATGTTGATCTGACAAGGTGATTGCCACATCAGTATTGATACATCTTGAAGAAGAAGAAAATGTGTGGTGATGTGCTAACTACCTCTAGAGGTTTATTACTTCCCTAGAATTAGAACTGGTTACATCTGGAGAAGAAACTGATATTTTTGTTGCAATGAATAATGTGAAGGTTTGTTGAAATCTGTGCAGTCCTATTTATAAAAGAACACCTGGGAAGCTTTATTTTGAGCTTAGAACAAAACGTAAAAATTGTTGAGAACATCATATTTAAATGTCTTCATTTACATAGGCAGATTAGCAGCAGTAAAACGGCTTTGCTGATGATCTGTCTCCACACTGAATGAAAAGGGCCAGCTGCCTGTGAGTGATGGCAGACAGACCACCTTGGCATTGGTGACTCTGTGATCTCTTCTTTCTCCGTTTATCCCCCTTTTCTCATTTTATCACTTCACCCAGTCCAGTATTGGCTGGTCCAGCACTGGTAGAAGAATTCTACTCTCCTCACAAACAGGAAAAAGTCAGAATCCTTCCATTTTAAGGTTCTGTCTGCCGCAGTTGTTGGAGACACAGGCTTGGGGCTACAATTCCATAAGCTACCATTTTACCGTCGTATCTGCAGAGCTTTCACTCAACTTAAGTAGAAACCAAATTGACCCCTAGGATCAAGTGCTTTGTCTTTGTTCTTCAATCTTAAACTCTTTTAAATACATCTTTCATGAAGGTGTCTCATTAAAAAACAAAACAAAACAAACAAACAAACAAACAAACAAAAACTACATGTAAAAAGTCAAAGAGAGAAGAGTGGGAAATATTTTGCCAACATGGAGGGCAGAAGAAAAGACAATTAAAATGTATTTTGAGCATGTTTATGGAAATGAATTTTATTTTTGGTGAGTTTGATGACTAACTGTAGTTATGAAGGGTGGGAAACTGTGAAGTGAGAAGATTCTAAATATGTTTTAAAATGGTATTATTGTAAAGAACAAAATAAAATAAACAGCTTAGTCCAAATTTAAACGAAGATCATGCATTTTCTATTAATATAGAATAATTTTCTGTAAGCACATTAAAGGAAATCCATGAAAAATCAACCCACTCATTCAACCAGGTGCTCACTTGTTCCAGTCACTTTGGACAGACACATGAGAATACCTAGGCTGCCTTACCAACTGATAAGGTTATGAAGTCCTGGAATTATTACCTCAGGCCAGGTTTATTCCAAACCAAGAAAACTGAAATGGCTCGTAACTGTGACCCTTCCTGTCTGGCATCATGTCCTCGTTACCCTATGTTTGAATATCTATAGCTCTCTAAGAATTTATAGTGTTAAATCTACTCCACCCCAACCCATCACTATGTACCAACACTTCCAATTCATCTCAGTAACAATACTATCTATGTCACTGGTATTGCTGTTAAATGGTTGTTTCATCACCTTGAGGCCAAGAGTTATGTCTAGCTTTGCATCACACAGAGGGCACCTTAGCTCTTCAGGAGAAAGGGTCATCCCTTTATTCATTCGCTCACCCTTTCATTTGGCAAAGATGTTCAAAGCATCTACTGCATGCCAGGAGCTGCCTTAGACACCAGGATGATAGGAGTGAACAAAATGGGCAAAGCCTCTGTTTATGTAGCGCTTACATTATAACTGGTGTGAGTTCATGTGCTTCACACTTTTAAGAAGTTAGGGCTGGCATCATGAATGACATTTGAACAGTTTCTGAGGGCTGGAGAGTGAGTACCAAGCATGCCGAAGGGAAGAACGTCCCAGTAGAGGACATTATAATGGGACATGAACTTCAGGTCGGAAGCTGCCTGAGAGGGAAGCAGGAGGGCTGTGGGGTTGATCAAGGCGAGAGGTGTTGATGGCGAGAGGTGACATGCATACGTGAGGCAGGGTGATCCCATGCTGAGAATACATGGAAGAGCACGAGACCTTGGGAGTTGTATTTGATTGGATATTGAGTGCGCAGGAAGAATAACCCTCCAATTGTTCACCAAGTGTCACAGGTGAGTTCACTGACCACCTGCCCGTGCCCATTGTCACTGGATTACCAGAGACCTACTTGGCTTCTGCCTTGTATTACTTACAGTGTCCCTAAGATCATAGGTTTCAGAGACCTACTCTCAACTTCCACCATTTCCTACAGAAGGTAGCTGGGACATCAGGTGATAGAATGCTTAAGGAAGACAGAAACTCACAGGCGTGAGCTTTTAGATGTGCACACTTTAGATGCTTAAGCAGAGGCAGCAGGAAGACATTTAGCTGACCAAAGTTTCCCTTCTGCTTAAATGTCATATGCATGTAAGTGGTTTTATGTATTTACATAAAATTTAGGATCCACCAATAAGAGAAAAGACGGGATTTGTAATTTTGTGTCTGTTCCTTTCACACAATATGATTGTCCTCAGTTGTATCCTTTATCCAGAAATGACAATTCCATTCTTCCTGTGACTGAATAAAACTCCATTGTATACATACACCACATGGTCTTTATCCACTCATTTGAAAGACTCCTCACAGGTGTGTCCTCCATTTTTGGGTTTTAGTTATAGGTGTAGTCAAGCTGACAAACAAGAATAGCCACCACAGATTCCTAGGCTAATTCTATAACTTGAGTATTGTGAATATTACAACAATAAACAAAGATGTGCAGATATCACTGTGATATCATAGAGTATATGCCCAGAGTGGTATATTTGAGTCTTCTGGAAATTTATTTTTAATTTTTGAGGACAAATTCACACTGAGTTTAACAGTGGCTATACTAGGTACACTTCCACCAGCAACGAATAAGGGTTCCCCTTTCCTTACATTCTCACCAGCATTTGTTGTTGTTGTTTTTCCCTATGATAACCATTCTGACTTGGATGAGATTCTCAATGTAGTTTCAAAAAACACTTATTTCCCCATTATTCTCTGTTTGAGACATACCTCTCCTTAGTTAGTCTATCTTCATTCCTTTATCAATAACTATGGTTTTATGATATCTTTCAGATATTACTCACACACTATGATGGTAGTTTTCCTATTGCTTTTTTATTATTTCTTTTTTTAAAATCATAATATAATTACATTTTCTCCTTCCCTTTCCTCCCTCCAGACTCCCATATAACCTTCTTTTACCCTTTTTGAAATTTGTGGTCTCTTTTAAAATTGTTATTACATACATAAATGCATATATACACACACATACATATATTCCTAAATTTATAAATATACCCTGCTCAGTCTATATAATATTACTTGCATATATATGTTTTCAAGGCTACATATTTGGTATTGGATAGCCAGTTGGTGCTCTGTTTCCTGGGGAAGGCTATTTCTTCCACTCTCAGCATTCCTCAGTTGCCTGTAGTTATTCGTGCAAGATTGAGGCCTCTCGGGCTTTTCCTCCATCCACTTTGGTGCGTCTACTGTCTTTGTTAGGTAGTCATGTTGGTGAGACTTTATGCACCCATAGCTATGAGGAGGCACAGTCTCACAGCAAGGTCCCTGATCCTTTGGCTCTTAACATTCTTCTAGCCCCTCATCTACAAAGTGCTCTGAGCTTCAGGTGCTGGAGTTGTTTTGTAGATGTATTCATTGGAACTGGGATGTACAACTCTATGTTTTAATTGATTATTGTTTTCTGTTGCAAAGGGATGTTTCTTTGATGAGAGGTGAGGACTAACTACACTTGTCTTTGGATATAGGGACCCAAGTTTAGAATGTAGTTAGGGACTGTGCTGGTGTAGTAAAGTAGTAGTTGCAGGTTCTCCATCAAGATCCATGTCTTCACTAGCTCTGAGTACTTGGTGAGGCTTTCAGTACCAGACATGCTTTCCTTCTTGCAGAGAGGGTCTTAGGTCTAATGAGATGGCTTTAGTGAACAACATGGTAGGTGTGCCACTACTGCACTTCAGGGTTATCATGTCATGCTAGTCATTGCTGTGGTTCATAGGTGTCAGCTGGGCAGAGGATGTTGCTTCTCTCCTTTAGAAGCTTACACGGCCCTTTTGGGTGCTGTGAAAACTAGACCTGAGGGAAGAGGCACTGAGGTCTGTTCCAGTTCAGAGGCCCCTGGGTCCTGTATCTGAAGGTCATGGTGCTTTTAGTAATAGGGACTTAATTTCCACCTCTGTGGTCAACCAAGGGCAATAATGATAGTTTGTAATGTGTTGAAAGTTTCTTGGACAACTCTGACCACAGTTCAAAAGAAGGCTTCTCATGCCTGGTGGTGGGGTTTTTGTTAGGAGGTCTTTAGCTCTTAAGGGAATATTGTCATTCAAGATGAGAAAATTTCATTTAAAATATAATATATTCATACTCAGACTTATGTGCAAGTATAGGTTTTTTTAGGTAGATAGTCAATATTTTACCCTCCTCTCTCTTCTTCTATATTTATTTCCTTCTCCATCCCAAACTAGAGTCCCCTTTCTCCATTTCCTTGATAAGATCACTTGTACCCAGTTATGCCCCTCACTATTGCTTTCCTAAACCCCCTACTCTGTCAACGTCCCCTTTGCACGTTGCTGGTTTCTGCACATATATGCTCACATCTGAAGGTTTGGAGCTAGGAGCCTCTCATGAGAGACACCATGCAATGTTTGTCTTTCTGGGTCTGGGTTACCTCACTAATGTAATCTTTTTCAATATAGTTTTAATTTACAATTTGTAGTGACTGAAGATGTTAAACAATTTTCAGATGTTCCCTGCTCACTTGTACTTCATCTTTTGAGAACTGTCTGCTTATTTTATTATTGACTTGGATAGGCATTTTTTTTATATTGAGGTTTTTTTTGAGCTTTTTATGTATTCTACAAACCAATCCTCTGTCAGATATACAACCATCAAAGATTTTTCTCTGGTTCTGTAGGCTGTCTTTCCACTACATTAACTGTTCATTTGCTGTGCAGAACCCTTTTAATTTCACACAATTCATTTGCCAATTTTTTATTTCATTTGCCTGTGCCTATACTTATGTCTTAAAGTGATTTTCTTACATTTTTTTCCTTTATTTTTTATTTCTTCAAGTTACATCTCAATCGCAGTCCCCTCCCTATTCCCCCCTCCAGTCCCACCCTCCCACTCTCAAACCCCCATCCTCTTCCCTTTTTTTTAAGTTTAAGGTATATCTTATTTCCCCCTACAGTTTTCCCTTTCAGTCCAACAAATGGCTCTTTCTCTTATAATAATAAATACAATACAAAACAACAGAGGTAATTAGGCCACAATTATGAGAGTTATATGGCTTAACATACATTCCCAATGTCCAGTCCATATGTATTTGGTACCTGACTTTAGCATTCTACTATCTAACCATCTCCATGAGTTTAAAGTTCTATATCTAACTCAACATTCATACTAACTTGCAACACAATTTTAAAAGCATCTTCTTAGATCTATAACACTCTCTTGACTCCTAAACAACTCAAAATTTAATTATGAGGTTCTAGCTATCTGTTCTTCAACCACCTCAGAGACCTGAGAGGGATAAATATATCTGATTTTATAGGAAGTACAAGGCCTGCAGCTTCCAAAACTAAGAAATGACATACCAGTGGCTGCCTGGACAGTTCCCATTTTCTCTCCAAAAATTACAGCATCGATCTTCAGTCGTCAGAGAAATGGGGCTGATTTTCTTACATTTTAAAAAATGGTTTCAGGTTTTTAAAAATCTATTTTGAGTTGATATTTGCATATGGTGAGAGTGAAGGATCTAGTTTCATATCTCTTCAGATGGAGGTATCTATCCATTTTCCTACCACATTTATTGAAGAAGCTGTCCTTTCTCCTTGCCTATGATGGATTCTTTTGATAAGTTAATTGAGGTAGAAAGAAGCTCATCCTGAGTGAACTAACCCAGACTCAGAAGGATACACATGGCCTCTATTCAGTTATAATTGGATTTTAGCCATATAGTACAGGATAACTATACTACAGCCAATGCACCAAAGGGAACATGAACATAGACTTTGTTACCTGTCAGTGAGACACTTTGCCCTAGTGGGGCTGCCTTGTAGGCCCCCAGTGTATGAGGAGGCTGTTGGCCCTCATATGACTGCTGAACTGTGTAGGGGGACCGTTAGGTAGGCACACTCCACTCTGGAGGAGTGGGATAAAAGGGAGAGGGGAAAGAGGGTGGGAGGGCAGGACTGGGACGGGTGGAAAGAGTTCACTATGATGGAGATGTAACCTGAAGTAATAAATAAACATTAAAAAGTCTCACCCTAAAGGAGAGCTGCACATTCTTTAGGCTTAGGTCCAGGAGTGTACAAAAGGGAAAAAGCTAGCTGATTACCAACATTCATCCTTGTCTGCTTTCTGACTGTGGATACAATGTGACCAGTGTCCTCAAAGCTCCTGCTGTCATGACTTTCCCAAGATGATGGAGTGTCCCATGGAACTGTGAATCCAAATGAGGGTTTCCTTTCTTCTGTTGCTTTTGTCAGGGTATTGTCACAGCAAGAAAAGTAGCTAAACTGGGTGGTGGTGGCACACATCTTTAATCCCAGGACCCAAGAGGCAGAGGCAGGCAGATCTCTGTGAGTTCAAGGCCAGCCTGGTCTACAAGGCAAGTTTCAGGACAGCCATGGCTGTTACACAAAGAAACCCTGTCTAAAAAACAAAGTAGTTAATATGGGCAGAAGCTGAAAATCACCCCTAATCTATTGCTTCTGTACTTGCATATTCACATGGCAATAGACACCTGGTGTGAAAGAAACATTTGTGTTTATCTTAACAGCTATTGACACATAGCATACTTGAACACATTCTTTTTCTTACTTGTCACATAAATCCCTTTATGAAAGATACATTAAATCCCATGCATTATGCTTTAAAGCAACTCTATATTACTTACAAACTTTAGTATAAATCCTCTTGATATGTTTAACTAAGATTCTCTAGAGTAAAACTCTAGGCCTCTTTCTTCTGACAAAGCTGTGCTTATGTTCCTATCCTCTGTTCAGATTTTCTCCTGAGGGCTTTGTCATCTTTATTCTGCATGACTGTATTTATGTGGCAATTGGAAAGACTTCAGGACACCCATTTCACATGCCTTCATTCCTACACGATCTTGCATAACTAACTGCCTACAGAATTATGACTCCATGCACAGACATATACCTAATTATGTTTTTGGACTTAGTGGAATGAATATAATTCTGTCCTCTGATCACAAGCTAGATATTTAAAATTTTAATTGGCTATTATTTTTCCAAGTGAGCTTATTATAATTTGAAGTTGAATTATATTGGAAAGTATATGTATGTGAGCAAAATTCTTGTATTTCATGTTTGAAATTTAATGTTACGTATATTTCTAATAATAGATTAGCAACTATATTGTTTGTAGCTGTATATATTTCACCCATGCATTGTGAATGGATTTTTGTCTATGTTTTATGGTAAAATCTCTTCATAATGTAGAACTGGATAGGACTTACCAACCCTGAGGCCAAGCCTACTGCAATTTTTGCTAGTGTTTTTAGAGGCTATGGTTTGATATTCAGTATGTTAAAATCCATACTGTAATTCTATTTAGAAGTCTTTATTACTCCAGCAGTACTTAGAGTGTTCAAACTTCAGTTCATGTGTATCAGTAGCTGACATCAAACGTGCTGAGCCTTGGCGGCGTCTTCTCTCAAGGGCGGCACACTTACCTCTTGTCAGTTATACCTTTTGTGCAAACATCACACACACAAAATTTCTAGAGAAGTCATTAGCCCCAAGTTTTTGTATCAACTCCCTTAATTTTAAAATTCAGACCTAGTAAATCATTTGTGCTCTCTGCATGAAGCTGACACTGACCTGGCCTAAGCCATGGTGGAAGACCCACGCCTCTGAAGGCTGCTCTGGAATTTCTACAGCTTGCTTGACTCATCAAGGCATAGGCTGGTTCCTTGCAATCAAGGTAAGAATGCCCTAATCCTCTCACAGGGGCTCTGTGCCTGCATGTGCCTGGGGAAGACACAAAGCTCAGTTGAGCACAATGGATTTAAAACAGCAGGGAAGATGGGGAATGGGCACTTTGCTTACAGGATGGCAGGAGTGTAATCTGGAAATAACTCAGAAAGAGCAGTTCAGCAGTATGTTCAAGAGGCTTTTATCTTAATATGCTGTCTTTAACTCAACCATTATACCTTTTACATCCATTTGTAAGGAAACTACTAATGCTAAATCACATAGCTTTAAAGTGACATATGCCTGTCACGTTGGTCATCCCAGTTATTATTTGTGGTGGTTAATTTTGAAACAGTCAAAACGTGTAATGGCTGCAAATTGAGTCAAGCGTGATATCTCTTTTGTAATGTAATGGTTTGTGCATTTAGATAAACACAAACACTTTTAAATGAAAGGAACTTGAAGACATTAAGTATCATAAGGAAGTTCTAAGCCTGATTCATTGGGATGGAGAATTAGTTGAACTTGTCAGTTTTACACAATACAAGAGTGTACAGGTAAAGTGTGGAACAAGAAGTAAGCAGGAAGAATGAATGCATGTGTACAAAAATGATACAGAATAGCACCATAAGATAACCCGAGGCTTAAGGAATGCATGCGACTGTCAGGACTTCACTGCAAGGCTGTGGTGGTGTCTGCAACTGTAGCCGGAGAATATTGCTTCAGTCAGATCTAGCATTTGAGCACTCACAAATGCATTTTCCAGTACTTCCCCAAATAGGGACCTGTCCTCAGTAAATACACGGTAAATTCCTATATCTGTGTCATGGCCATTGATGCTCATCTTCTCAGAAGCTCTGACCTGAGTTCTCTTCTTGCACTGTTCCTTCTCCTTTCCTCCTTTCAGCTTCACCATGGCAGAATCTCACCACAACCCTTTAGTGAGCCTCCCTTCCCTTACAGTGCTCACAGGCACAGCTTTTCATTTAAATTTCTGCCCTTGCTATCCTGCTGAGAGCTTTCATAAAGTGTGGTTGTAATATACACAGACAGACAGACAGACAGACAGACAGACACACACACACACACACACACACACACACACACACACACACACACA
>CAJQZJ010031962.1:431676-452517 GCA_907164525.1 Lophiomys imhausi | reverse complement strand
TCCAGTAGGAAATGCTGGGCGGGCATGTGGCCTACCTGTACCTTCAGTAGGAAATGCTGGGTGGGCATGTGGCCTACCTGTACCTTCAGTAGGAAATGCTGGGCGGGCATGTGGCCTACCTCCAGTGCTTGGGAGGTAGAGACAGGGCTTCCTTTGGGGAGGCTGGAAGGCTAGATTAGTTAAACTGGGAAGCTCTGAGTTCAAGTAAGAAACCTTATCTCAATGAACAAGGTGAAGAATTTTGGAAGACATATGGTGTCAACCTTTAACCTCCACAGGCACACACACAGAAATGTTTACATTACACACGAACTCTGCCTGCCTGCCTGTCTTCCTGCCTGCCTCCATATGTGCCTGTCTGTCTGACTCTGTCTCTCTCTGTCTCTTTCCCTCTCTCATCTTTCCTCATGTCTCATAGACATGAGTATCTGCATCACTAAAATGCTGCTAACAAGAGCTGTTAGACGCCTGCCTTGAAACGGGAAGAGAGAGGCAACTGGGCTCCCACTGCTTGCCAGAAGCATTTCGGTAGCCTTCATATGGGCGACAGGCAGTGTTAGGCCCTGATCATCAGCATCTGTGATGGAAACAGGGTGGTTGTTCTGTTGAGTCTGAGAATGAGAACTATTTGTAGAGAGCTGCAGTTCCTGTCTCCCTTCAGTCAAGCCATTTCAGATGGTCTCCATGGCATCCGTTCACTCCTGACATGGAGCGGCAGCTGGGCTGGAGGGAACTACCGAGAGGGCCAAACATCTGGCTCTAGTCCTAGTTCTGTCATTCAATTACTTGGGTCAGGAAAAACACTCAATTTAAATCTCAGCCTGGTTCTCTATTTAAAAAAAAAATGAAAGTAGGAAGGTAAAAGGAAATAAGTGTGAGTCTTCCTAATGTGAAATGTCAATACTTGTAGTTAAGCATCTGTACTGCAAACTAGATTACTGAGCCAAGCTTGTCGTTTCTAAAGGAAAACAACGAAGCATTTGAAGCACGCGGAAGTGTTGTGTAATAAACACTCACGCATCGCCACGGCTTGAGCACAAAGTGAAACCAATAGCCGTGGTGTGTGTCCTTATATCCAATCCCTTCCCCATATGAAAGTAATTGGAAGTTTAACATATATCCATCCCAGGCACATATGTTACATGTGTGAAATTATGTAATTATGTACATACACGACTTCTAATTAGCACAAACAGAATCTACTATCATGGCATTCTTTAAATTTAAATACATTGTATCTTGTTACACTGTTTTACATTTCAGTGTCTAGTAATGTACTTTGGTGAGGCATCCTTACTGCTGTATGAATATTTGAGAATTTGTCTTTTTTGACAAATGACTCTTATAGAGATATAATAATACCTACTGCTCTTAGTAAGGTTTCGATGTCTCACACTTTTGCCCAAACTTGGTACTGTCAGGATTTGAAATTTTTGGCAAATTGGTGGTATGAGACACTCTCTCTCAAATGGCTGAACCTACATTTTCCTGATTAGTGATACTGGCCTTTTAATATGTTTGCTGGCCATTCAAATGTCCCTTTCTGGTGCATTCGCATTTCCTTATACCCATCCTCTCTCTCTCTCTCTTTCTTACCCTACCTTTGTTCTCTACTTACTACTGATTTAAAAATAGTCCTTTCTATATTATGGGTATTCATCTGTTGTTGGGTTTTCACTTTTCTAATGGTGATTTTGACCCATTTACATTGAAATTTTAACATGGACACACACCAGTTCTTTTTCTTTGTTATCTGTGCTTTTTGTCTTGTCTGTGCATGAAACACTCTATTCTTAGTTTACAAATATATTAAATTACTCTTTCTTAATTAAAGACTTAAACTTTTGTTTCCCATACTTGGGTTTTCATTCATCTATAATCGGTCTTGTATATGCCACAAGTGATGGGTAACAATTTTGTTTTACTTATAGTTAATAGTTTCAATAGACTTTATTATTATTGTGTTATTATTAATATTATTATTATCATTATTTATTTGTTTTTTGAGACAGGGTTTCTCTATATAGCCCTGGAAGTCACTCTGTAGACAAAGCAAGGCTTGAACTTATAGAGATCCACCCACCTCTGCCTCCCGAGTGCTGGGATTAAAGGCATGCACCACCATAGCCTGGCTCAATGTAATTTATTAAACTACATTTTCTTTCTTGTGAACTTCAAATAAGATTTTACCAAATGCTATCCACACACATACATATGTGTCCACATGATCTATTTATCTATCTTTGTATGGAAATTATAATGTTAAAATTACCATGGCTTAATAATAAATCTGGACTTTGAATATCAACAAGCTTGGCAATTCTCCCAACCCTGTTCTCTTTCATAATTGTCTTGGCAGTATGCTTCCTATTGTGTATCCATCATCTTGACAAATAACTTGGAAAATCCTATGCAATTTCCACTGGGATGCACTGAATTAATAGATTAACTTGGGTTGACAAAGAGGATGTGATATTCATCACTTATATAGCAATTCAAATGGTTGCCCCATGCCAGAGACCATGCTAAAGTTACACAGGGACCTCTTGGTCTGGACTTGACTTATTAAACGCCCTTGTTTCTACATCCCATCTGGTTTTCTGTTCCCACGCCAGGCACCTCTTCCCTCTGAGCAAATATTCCACACTTCCCTCTGTTTTCCTGATTTTTGCAGATTTTCTTCCTTCTCCTTAGAGAACTCTTGGATCTCATGTCACTAACTCCCAGTGTGCATACGTTTCCCTTTCTTGAGAATCCGCTTTGTCTTATTTAGCCAGGTGATGTGCAGTTGGCATATTTACTAGTACCCAAGCCTGTACTACCATACGCCTCCTACTGAGGTACAGTAGCTTTCTCTGTTTCCTATGGGCTCTCAGATCAGTGGGGACAGGGACCATTCCGTGTCACTCCTGGAAGTCTCTCCTGCACTGATGACTTTTTTTTTTAACAGCTGCAATTTTATTTTCTTTTATTTTTTTACATTTATTTATTTCTTCAAGTTACATCTCAATCATAGTCCCCTCTCTCCTCCCCCTCCTGCTCCCACCCTCCTACCCTCTTCCCCTCACCCTCCTATCTGCTTTTTTAAAAATTTAAGGTGTATCTTTTCCCCCCAACAGCTCCCCCTTCTAGTTCAATAAAGGCTCTTTTTCTTATAACAATACATATAATACAAAGCAGTAAGATTAATTAGGCCACAATTATGAAAATTATAAGGTATAACATACATTCCCAATGTCCAGTTCATTCATATTTGGCAACTGATATTAATATTCTATTATTTATCTATCTCAGTTTCCATCCTAACTTGCATTACCAACTTAAAAACATCTTCTTAGGCCTAGAACATCCTTTTAATTCCTAAACAACTTAAAAACTGTGAACACTGGGCACCTGCTGGAAGTGCTCAATAAATATAGCTTTTTGTATAGATTATTTACTAGAAGGAAATTGCTTGCCATACACAGGCTTTTACTTGGGAGTCAGTTAAGCGTGTATAAAAAGTTGAAATCTAGGAGGACCTAGAGTCTGGTGGGTAACCAGTCTTGTCTGTATAAATCAACATAGCTTAGACTGTTAGAACTAATGGATTAGGGTTGGTGAGATGGCTCAGCGGGCTGAAGCACTTCCTGTAAAGCGTGATGATTTGAGCTTGACCTCCACATCCCAGGACCAACCTGGGGGAAGGAAAGAAATAACTGTACAAATTGTCCTCTGACCTCCTCGTACCCATGCTGTGGTGTGTGCACCCACCCACACAATAAATATATATAATTATAAAGAAGAATTGATGGATTAAGCATAAGTATACAAAAGTTTTTGTATTACAATCAGTTTTTCTCTTGAGCATACACAGGTTTTAGGATCACTTCTACCATTTAAGTTATTTGAAATGTAAATATACTTTAAGAGTCCACTGATACTTTAGTAAATAATATAATATATCAAAATTACAAAAAAACCCTGCTAATTCCAGTGGAAGATTAAGAGTTGATTTTATTCAGAAACGAGATATTCTGGGAGAAGAATTTTGGCAGTTTCTAGTTAATGCTGTATGTCACTTTTCCATGCTATTTCTAATTTGTTTGTGCCAGGTTTCAAAATAACGGATGTGACTCTTTCCTATTTCTCATTGCCTAAATTTGAACCCCATTTGTCCCTCTGTCACACAGTCTCTTGCTGTTTCTTCTTCCTTCCAGTTTTGGTTGCCCTACCCTCCAGTCCTGATTTGGACAGCCATCCTTTTTGGGTTGGTAGTGGCAGAAGAGTGGAAGGCCAGGTGTGGTTCCAGACAGGAGGCTGCCACTCTGACAGCCATTTCTTCTTTGTTACCTACTATGTTCTTCAGGTCCCAGCCATTTGTTTTTACAGTTCTCTCTCCATCTAGATGGGTTCCCCAAGACAGATGCCTGAGATGTTCTGCTCTCATCTTTGAAAACTGGCTTCAGACCTAGAGGGCTGTGACTGATGATCTTTCTCAGCCATAACAGATTTATTTATTTCTTTTTGGTTTTGATTATTGACAATCATGTTACTGATTCAGCTTTATCGCCATCCCTTAAAGCAAATTTGCTAGAGAAATTAAATATGTAATCTTTGATTGGATACTGGACAGACTTATTAGTTTTATTTGTTAAGTTGATACTTCAATACGCAAAGATAATGTTATAAAATCATATAAAAAAGACTCACAAGTTTGTTGTAAAGTCAATTTCTGGTAGGAAAAAGTTGTCAGCAACTTGCAACTTGTTAATAGAGGGCCAACAACATTTGACTCGTTTTTAGAGGGGAGAGAGGAATGTATTTGCTTTCAAGCAGTCAAAGTTCTGCTCTAATAACAGCTGATTATGTAAAAGCAGCACTTGTCTGGAAGCTTTAATGTCATTTCCAGGCTAGGCTCTTCTGTGAGCTCTTTGACTCTTGGAAAGCCACTTGTGTCTCTCGGAAACATACTTTATCTACAAAATCAGGTGATAGTTTCAATGAACCTGATAGACGTAGGCCTGAACAGGTGACAACATGTAGGGGACTGAATGTTGCCATTGCAACTGAGAACCCAAACCAGAGAAGAAGCCAAAAGTCTTCACCGAACCTCAGTTTTCTCGCTTACAATGTAGTGGCGGCGAGAGTTCATTGGCTCACTGTTATAACCAGGCAATATCTGGCAAAGGATTCACAGGCTACATATTTTGAAATTGATACTCATGGTTATTACTTCATGCTCAATGTTTTAAACGTGGCATCCCAGTGGCTCACAAAGCTTGAGCATGTATCAAGTCACCTGGAGCTGACAGTTGTTCCAGCTCTTAGGGGATGCGAATGCTGCCGATCCAAGGCCACATTGAGAACAGTTACTTCTCCTCATTTCATCCTTATTGAAGTTCTTCGATACTGACAATATTTCAGCACAGAGGTTATGTCATATCATAGCTGCATCAGCTGGCCAATAAGTAAATTCAATATGGGGTTGAATATCCTTTACATAACTTTAAAATGGCTGAAGGAGATGGTGGTGGCCTCTGTTCTTTGAATTGTTTTAGTTAAATGTTTCTAAAATTAAGGTTTATGAAATAATCAAAGGCAGAGGAACATGCAGGGGGAAGCCTGAGGGACACCTGACAGAATAGTTGTCATTATTTGAAACTGTGTGATTATACTAATGGTAAAAAACTCTCTATTTGATGAGCTCAGTTGTCTTGGCAATACAAAACCATCTGAATTTCAAGTTAATAAATCTTTTAGAAGTCCATTGGTTTATTTCTATAAACCTATATGCAGTTGTACACACATGCACACAGACACAGACACACACAGACACAGACACACACACACACACACACACACACACAAACACACACACACACACACACACACACACACACACACACACACGCACATGCATTCATGCACCCATGAGTCCTCACACACATGCCATGGTGCTTATGTGGAGTTCAGGGAAGAATTTTCAGGAGTCAGAATCTCCTTTTAGCTTACTGGTTCTGGAAACTGAATTCAAGCATCTAGTTCGATATGGACTCCTAATGGTCACATAATGTCTTCAAAGAGATGAGTCTATGAAAGAATTCTGAAAAGGAAAGCTATGATGTATGTAGAAGAAAACAGTGCAATTAAAGGCTGTAGAAACTGTCAACTCTTCTTTTGAGTGGATTATAGTATTTTCAAAGTTGGAAATATAGACATGACCCACCATGCATTGCAATGGACTTAGGCCTAAACAACTAAAAAACTTCCAGATTGGTTCTGTCTGTCTGTCTGCCTGTCTGTCCCCCCCGCCTGCCCCCTCGCACACATATACATACATTAGATAAAATCAAAACAATTTTCAGTTTGCTCTGAAGCTAAGCGACTTAGTATGCAGTATAATTTAGTAAAGTCTGGATTTATACTTTGGAAATGCAAGCAAGCTCTGACATTCTTCTCTATGCTTAGACGTGATAGAGCTAATCACACAGATATTAATGAGGCAGAGACGAAAGGAGAGCCTAGATGAGGGAAGTGCACTTCTGCTGAGCTTCAGAAGCTGCCTGTTAAAAACACACTGGAAGGATAAGTAAAGAAGACCCTAACCTTAATTGTAAGAGGACATAATTATATAAATAAATGACAATGTCAATAAATTAAAAACTGTTTGCTGAATACTTAATACACTATGCCATTTCCCCCACAAGTCTGTAAAATGAGGTTGTTCCTCGCCCATCAGTGTCTTCCATGGCATTTGCAAGCAGGGAAATACAAGCAGATGTTCACACCGTAATCTCTTGAGTTGTGTCTTTGCTAGTTTCTCCAGTCACTGCTTTTATATATAGTCAGCTCTGAGGACTTTGGAATCCTAGTATTTTTCTGTAACCAATTGTTTCTTTAGGCAAAATGCGATTATACCTGATGAGAGAATATTTTGAAGGTATGTAGGTGGAAACATGACAGTTTCCTTTTTCCCAGTTAAGGCCGCACAATCCTGAATTTCAATACAAAGAACTCATCGCCATGACAGACTCTTCCTCCACTCAGCCCTTGGGTGATTGCCTTAGGAAGTAGAAAACAGACCAACTCAATTTCCCTTTCCTCTGACATTTATCCAAGCAAAATGATTAGATTATTTTTAGTTAATCTTCCTAACCTTTCCTTTCTTTCACAACCTGCAGTGATTTTCTCTCACAGTGGAAGGAATATTTGTTATTCTTTCACATCTTTTTCATATTCATGGATAGAATTGTTGCCCTTTGAACATGACAATTATTCCCTAAAACATAGAAATGAGTTTACTTCCCCCATGGTTCTGAAGTAATTATATAAACAAAATTTTAGAATGCAAGTGAGAATAGAAAATAGAAAGAGCTGTTGGCAGAGTTAATTGGCTGATCTTTTTATGTAGATCTAATTTGGGATGTCAATTGAATTTTTGGAAATCATTGCTTATTTCCTTTGAGAATTATTTATTGCTCTGCACAATTTGAATGTATAATACATAGTTTGTTCACTTCTGCATTATGGCTTGATTGAGAAAAACTATTTCTATCAGGCAGAGATTAAAAAAATATTTTTGAATCACTTTTTCTACCCTTCCTGCATTGGCTTAGAGAAAATATACAGATTTCAAATGAGCATGTAATGAATTGTTAGACTTAACCATGGGTTAATTATTTCCTGACATTGGAGAGCCAGTAGAGGCATGGTGGGAGGTGCCTTGGAGATGTGAGCTTTGTCCTGGGTTTTGTCTCTTACCAGTTGTGACCTTGACAAGCCCAACCCACCTCTTCTCAGTCCTCAAATACAAATGTGTAAAATAATCTAATAGTGATGTCCCCCAATCCTTCTGTCCCTTCTCTCTTCTTGCCCTCTCTTTCCTTCCTTTCTTCTTTTCCCCTTTCCCTCTCTGCCTCTCTTTTACTCTTTCTCGGTCTTACTCCCCTCTTGTAGGAGACAGCACACCGACTTCAGAATTTGACAAATGTTGTCTGACATGCTAATTCTGCAATGTGGTGACACTGGCAGTTTGCCTCACTATTCTGTCCCCGCCTCTTGCATTGTAATATTCTAGTAGTCCACACTTTCAGGGTGACTTTCAGGACTGCGACAGCCTAAGAAAAGTACATAGCCCAGGTACACACCAGACCCTCACTAAATGACAACTGTGACTCTATAATGTAGCTGTGAAGAGTATGTGATAGGACAGCTATAAAAGTCCCATATCAACATGAAAAATGGTGTCAACTTGAAATGCAGAGTTAGCACCTGCTCCTTTTGTAAGTCTAACCGAGTCTTGAATGCGGGGGCTGGGCCTGGTGCCAGCATTGCTCTCTTTCTGCCTGCTCAGAGCTTCCAAAGTGCCTACTTCCCAACTACTGTGAATTTTGACAAGTTCATAAACTGCCCGATCAAATGTCATTTACAGAATGACTCCTTTTCAATTGAAACTCAAGCCAAGAACTTTCTTGGTAAAGCCGACAAGTATTTTAAGAAACAATATTCTAGGTAACTGAGCAGGCAATCTTCTTGCTGTAGTTATATTAACTAGTGAATGATATCTCCTCTGTATTGGCACCTCTATACAAATGGTCAATCTTCCAGGTGCCCTTTATGTAGAAACCTAAGGACCTTTTTTTTCCCTCCACCCCAGGACAGTCCAAGCTTTCCTCCTGTGGAGCCTGCATAGGAAATCTTAGTGTTCACCCTCTCTGCACACAAAGGACTGCAGTCTGCATTCACAGCGTTGGTAGGCCACAAGGGAGCAACTCATTCTTAGCTTCATCATTTTCCACTGTTTATGTATTTGTGTTTATGTACTTGTACATTTATCTTAGTACTTGACACACTGTAGGCAGACAGTAGATATCTTTTTATCAGTGATGGAAGGAAGGATGGATTGTCCGTGTGTGTATTCTATAGTGAAAATATACCTGATTCTAAAAACTTGCTTAATTACTCCCACTTTATCTTCTTATAGACATTTTTGTATGTCAGTTCATGATACTCACAAATGCTTTAACTTCTGGAAATAAAACTTAGGTGCACTGTTGTATTTTTAACCCTCAAAGTAAGACCAAATATACTTTGAGAAATGAACTAGAAGAAATGCAAATGTAACTTCATTATGAAATATTCAGTTTATATAACACTGTCTAAGTATACTGACAGTTCTTTTCATATTTAACAAAAAGTAACCAGACCTAATAATTCCATATTACATACATTAGACATACAATATCATAAAATAAAGACACGTTGTCATATTCAGTCAGTCTGTCTTAGAACTCATCTCTCCACACATTGACTATTTAAAAATGAATATTTGTTTGTGTATAATTCATGTCTACATGCAAGTTTATGTGCATGAGTGCAAATACCAATGTGTGAGGCATGGGTGTGGAGGTCAGAAAATCTTGGATGTTGGTCCTCATTTTCTGGCTCAGTTAAGACAGGCTTTCTTTATTTGTAATAGCTAGAAACTGGAAACAACCCAGATGTCCCTCAACCAACAAATGGATAAAAAAGCTGTGGGACATTTACACAATGGAATACTACTCAGCAATCAGAAACAAGGAAGTCATGCATTTTGCTGCAGGGTTGAGGTGTTTATTTATTTTGTTTGGTTTTTTTGTCATTGTTATTTTGTTTTGTTTTTTTCTCTCTGTGGGATGCTGTTCAAGTATGTAGGCTCTATCTCTGGTTTTCCTCTGAGAACCAGCTACTGGCTGCATAATAGTCACTCTCCAGGATCACCAGAGCCCTGGCCCCTCCCTGTTTCTGTCACTTCATGTGGGTCCTGTGCCAGGTGCCCAGCTCTAGTCAGTTCTGGCCTACCCCTTGCTTCTGCTATCTCCACCCCAGGGTGTGGTTTCCTGCAGACCAGATGCTCTAATGCTTATGAGGTCTGGCCTTACTCCCTCCTCCGCCATGTGTTGTTGGTCCCTGTGAATCTGGTTATCCTAACTTGGGTCATCTCCTGCTAGACCTGCACTGTTGCATGTCATAGATCTTGCATGGCTGAGTAAATTACCCTTCGATGAATTCCAGCCTAAATTCTGCCTCCACTGCCTGTTGTGAAGCCCGCCCTAACCTGGATTGGATCCAGCCTGTTCCTGTTTACACACCGTTGCGTCCACTTTGTGTCACTGTATCTTGGGTCAGGTCTGGACCACTCTTTACCTTTCCACTCTTCTGTCCTACATAAATAAATGGTCAGCTAGACAGATAGGTTCCTCATATGAGAGAAAACAGTGATACTCATCTTCATGAGTTTGTCTTATTTTGTTTAGCATGATATTCTCTAGTTCCAACTATTTCCCGAGAATGTCACAATTTCGTTTTTCTTCTTTTCTGAATGAAATTACATTGTGTATATATTTAAACAAGGTATTTGTCTGTTGATGCCTCTGGCTGATTCCACATCCTAGCTATTTTGAGTACTGTAACAATGAACATGGATGTGCAAATATCTCTGTGGTGTGCTGACTTAAAGTCTTTCAGGAATAGTATAGCTGAATCATATAGTAGTTTTATTTTCATTGTTTAAGGAACCCCCACTTTCCATAATGGCTGTACCAGTTTACACTCCCATCAGTTGTGAAAAGAATTCCTTTCTCTTCCATACCTTTGTCAGCATTCGCTGAAATTTGCTTACTTTTAAAAATTTGTTTATTTTTTGACATTTTAATATGATTGGATCCTTTCTCCCTTCCCTTCATTCTCCAAACCCTCCCATATACCTCTCCTTGTTCTCTTTCAAATTTATGACCTTGTTATTCATTAATTGTTGTTACCTGATTATATGTATGTATATACATGTATTCACAAAAATAATCTTCTCAGGCTGTATAATATAATGTATGTGTATGTTTTCAGGGCCGACCACTGGCATTGGGTAACTGCTGGGATATCCCCTGGAGAAGACTGTTTCCCCCACTCTCAGCATTCTTTAGTTGCCTGTAGTCCTTTGCGTAGTCTTGATGCCTTGTGATCTTCCCCCACCCACTGCAGTTTGTGTTTTTGATGCTAAGAAAACAAATTCTGTCTCGGGTGAGATGGCTCTCAGAGCAGCTTTAATTTGGATTTCCCTGAAGAAGGCTAAGCATGTTGAATATTGTTTCAAATATATTTTTCCATGTGTGCTTTTCCTTTGAGAATTGTTTAATCAGTTCAAGACCCATATATTGACTGGATGACTTTTTTGATATTTAATTTTTGAAATTTTTTTTAAGATTTCAGATATTAATCTCCCATCTACTATTTCTTTCCATTCTGTAGGCTGTTTACTTGTTGTGCAGTAGCATCTTACTTTCATGCAACATAATTTGTCAATTCTTGGAATTATTTCCTGTGCTCTTGGACTCTTTTTCTAAAAGCCCTTGATGATCCCTGTATCTTCAAGTGTCTGTTCATATTTTCCTTTAGCAATTTCAGAGCTTCAGGTCTTACATTAAGGTCTTTGACCCATTTTGAATGTTTTTTTTTATCTTATTTGTAGTGAAAGACAAAGGTCTAGTTTCTGTCCTCTATGTACAGATACCTAGTATTCTCAGCACAAATTTTTTTTTTGGTTTTTTGGTTTTTTTTTAAGATTTATTCATTTTTTATTTTACGAGTGTGAGTGTTTTGCCTGTGTGTATGTATGTGCATCACATGCCTGCCTGTGCCGGGAGAGGACAGAAGAGGGAATCAGAGCCCTGGAACTGGAGTTATGAGCTACCATCTGGGTGCTGGTAACTGAGCCCTGGTCCTCTGCGAGAGCAAGTGCTCGCAACTGCTGTATCATCTCCCCAACCCTGGCATTCTTAGCGTTAAACTGTCATCATTTTCGTAATCATGTACGAGATCAGAGAACAGGTTCTGGAAGTTGGTTCTTACCTTTTGCCATGGGATCAGGACATCATCTTTTCAAGCTGAGCTATTTTGCCTGGAGTTTTTAGTCCAATGACAGCAAAGGACATTCCCCGTAGCTAGATCTCATAGGGTCCGTGGGTGACAAGATATGCTTGTTTGGACCACACTCAATGAATGATGCCAGATCAAAAGTGGATTTGCTGGTTGGTTGGTGATAGGACCAGCCCAATCTGCAGGGTTCCTTGCCTTGAGCCCAGAGGGGGCAGAGACCTTAGGGAGAGTGGCGCCAGCCCTGTGGACACCATTTTTAAAAAAGACACACATTGGCAGACAGTTCTCACTCTCTTCTGCAGCCTGTACAGAAAATCTTCCGGGCCCTCCTGTGATTCAAAAGGGTGGGAATTTCCTCCCAAAGTCTTGAGAACCCTATGCTGACATCTACCACATTAACCAAATTTCACCCTGTGGTCTTCTGGAAAGAACTATGAAGAGTCAAGAGAACCAGCATGAGACAGAGCCTGAAGGCAGATAATGGTTCCAGTCTGGAGAACTGGGGCTCTCCTGTCAAGTGTCCCCCACCATAGAGATCTTGATGAAATATGTTAATGAAAACTACAGTAAGGTCCGATGTCCTTATATGGTTCAACTAT
Organism: Lophiomys imhausi; assembly: GCA_907164525.1. NCBI lineage: Eukaryota > Metazoa > Chordata > Mammalia > Rodentia > Muridae > Lophiomys > Lophiomys imhausi. Next base: position 440,026 of record CAJQZJ010031962.1, on the reverse strand, counting down.
CAGAGTCTTTGCCACTCTTGAGACAATGTGATGTTTGCAATGGGGTATGTGTGTGTGTGTGTGTGTGTGTGTGTGTGTGTGTGTGTCCATTTTGTTTTTCCACGCCCAGCCCAGGCCACCATCAGCACCACAGGGTACAGCTGGTGTTGATGGAGCAGAAGTGCCCAGTCACCGGCTGCTCAGTGATCATTACATCACGCTATTGTCCTTTCTTTTCCTTAGGCATTTGAGGACTCTGTCGGTGTTTTTGTTTTGTTTTGCCCAGCATGAATTTTTGAACAGGATTTCAAAAGTAAGGTAGTCTGTGGCTATGTGAGCTTCTTTCTGGGTCCTCTATTCTATTTCAGTTTTGTGCCAGAACCATGCTGTTTTCATTACTGTGGCTCTGTAATATAGTTTTATATTACATATGCTGATACTTCCAACATTGTTCTTCTTATTTAGGGTTGATTTGGCTAATTGAGGTATTTTGGACTTCCCATTACATTTTAGAATTATCTTTCTCTAATTCTGTCATTCGAATTTTGATGGGAATTATTTTGAATCTATAGATTGGTAATGTAGTAATTCTCACAATATTGAGTCTGTCAATCTATGAGCAATGTAGGTTTTTTTTTTATTTGCAGCATTTTAAAGATTCCTCATCTCTTAGTTGCATTCTTTCCAGCAATGTCTCACAAAGTCCTTAAAGGAGAAGCTGGAATTTCCAGCTCCTTATTTTGATGTTGCACTGTGTGTATAAGTACCCTAACCTAGTACTCTAGTATAAGCATGACTGAATAAATTCAATGTTTTATTGTTTATATAATGACACTTTATCATGAAATGTTGGCTCTTTTATATCTGATGACGTTAAAAGTGTACTTAAACACATACATACTTCAGACTCTGCCGTCATATTTAGGATGACACAAGTTCACAGTGACAAAGGGAGTCGATACTGGCACAAAAAGGGTAGAATAAGCATGTTAGTGTTCATCAAGATATGAGTATTAGTGTTTCATTTTAAAGCCAAATTTAAAAGAACATGCTGTAAGAGTACTGTATAATTAAGATGAAAATCAGATTGTAGTTTTTTATAATTTAATCAAACTATGAAATGAGCCAGTGTTGTGGCTCATATTCTATCACTGCATTCAGAGATGCAAAAGCAATTAAAACATTACATCAGCTCAACACTTATGAATCTGGGAAGTAAGCACATACCCAGAAGAGGGCCCTAGAGAAAAACAGAGTCCACGAATTATCTTTTTATTCAACATGTTCTCTGTTATTTTCGGAACTCCAGAATCAGGGACAGAATTCTCACAGCTAGGCTAATTACTTTAATAAGGCCTCCATTATTTAAAAATAAATCTAAGTGGATGTCAAAACTGGATCTGGCAACAAATATTTATCCTTTCCATGGGCTTCCTCTCTGTGGCATTGAACAGTTGGTTCCTGATCTCTATTTTGGTGATGCCAATTGGCTCTCTTTAGTCCTTGCCGAGTGCACAAGGTAGAATGCTCACTCTCCGTGGGCAGCCATGGCCTTTCTGTGACTCTTTTAGACCCCAGATGTCTATTTTCCTCCTAGTTGCCAGACTTCCCCTGTGCCCTAAGAAAGCCATCTGCCTCCGCTGGCCGGCTTCATAACCCTGTCTCATCCTTCTTAGTACCTTCAGCTGGCCCTCATTAACATCTGCATCATACCTAGCATCACACCAGGTGCATCAATGCAGAAAGAAAACACAATGCCTCCTACTAGAAAAATTTCAACAGAGTGGAATTTTCTAGAGTTAATTTGATAAATGTATTTATGATCAAGTACTGTGGAAGATAAAAGGTAGTTAATTCCATACTCTAGGTGGGCTCTATAGTTTAAGAGAACCTTAGAAAGGAAGTAATATAGAAAGTGGATCAAAGTCAGAACAGAGCAATTTTTATTTATATTTGTAGCGAGGGGGCATTTTCATGTTTCCATAGCAAACAAGAACCTAGCTTTCTTAGGTGACCTTAATTCACATAAACTTGGTTATGGACACTGTCCATTTTTTAATACATTTCTAGGACCATTCGTGGTTTATCCATTTGCTTTAGCTTCATATCACAGATAGAGGATTTCTAGAAAGCCCAATGGCTTGTGGGGAGTCAGGATAAGTTTGAATAGGATTTGTGTTTGAGTCAAATGTATCCTTCTTCACAATGGAAGAAGTAGCACCGACTGGGAAAAGGTTGGGCTGTTGGTGGCTACATTGTCTGTGTTACTCTCTGTCCAGAAGGTCACAAACTCAGGAGAGAGCCCTTAAAGGATCCAGACTTATGTGGGGATTGTTCATAGATTACCACGTCTTCATGGGAAATAGCTAGAGACATGTGTCACAAAGACACCTGAGGCAATTGTAATACCCAAACACGGTGTGACTAAGCTCAATCAAATCCTCAAAAAACAATAACCACAGACTTGAACTGCCCCTCTCAACTGTACATAAAGCAAAGAAAGTAGCTGCTGGCTTACACCACAGAGGAGAAACCTGTCCATTTTATAATTGCTAGACTTTCCACCGCAAGGTTGTCTCACAAAGCAACCTGAACAGACATCTTTGGGTTATTGTCATTACCTTATCCCTCAGACCTTGAGTGTGGGCAGTGCAAAGTTCCCTTTTACCTTTTTATACTTAAGGAATTCTTTTAACAAATTTATTTAATGTGCATTGTTGTTTTGCCGGTGTGTATGCCTGTGTGAGGTTGTCTGATCCTCTGGAACTGGAGTCACAGACACTTGTGAGCTGCCATGTGGGTGCTGGAAATAGAACCCGGGTCCTCTGGAAGAGCAGCCTGTGCTCTTAACTGCTGAGCCATCTCTCCAGGCCTCTTCCTTATTCTTTGAACACAGTTTTATTTGAGGAAACACTATGCTTAGAGAAACATTTCCTCCAGACTCTCCTGCAACTAGGGTGGCTATCTGATCTAGATCTATCTGGCTTACAAGATACCAGAAGAAATGACCTTCCTACTCACTTTCCTCCTTTGTGGACTCTACTTGTATAGAAACCATGAAAACAAAAACTACACACTGAGGAAAACTAGCAGATACTCAGGAAAAGCCTGTGACTCCAATGACAATGACAATGCCACAGAGGAGCTGAATAGGCTCCAGCTCACCTTCCCTGTGTCTTTGTGTGACATGAATAAACCCTGTGTATAGACTCCTGATAACTTGCTACAAAAGCAGATACTTGACAAGATGATTTTTCTGAAGAAACATTTTCTTTTGGGACTAGAAAATGTGTTGCTGAGACTTCAAAAGTTAATATCTAAAAGTTGGCTCACAACCATCTGCAGCTCCAGTACCAGGGGATATGAAAATTTCCTCTGACCTCTTCAGGCACCAGGCATGGGAGTGAAGTGGTACACACACATACATACATACATGTAGCATAGGCAAAACATTCAAAAACAATTTTTTTAAAGCTCGGCATAATAACATTTGTCTGAAATTGCAAAACCTGAGAGGTAGAAGCAGGAAGATCAGGAGTTCAAGAGCAGCCTTGGCCACATAACAAGTTCGAGGCTAGTCTTGAACCCTCTGAAACTCTGTCTCAACAAAATACATTTTAAAAAAGTCATGAGATGTGAAAGCATAAATTTCTAGAAGAAAGTAGAGGGCACAAGCTCCTTGACATTGATTTTTGGCGATATTTTATTTTTGGAGATGACCTGAAATCACAGCTGTTGAAATAATTAAGTTATTTCCAGTATTTAGTATTACGGTTAATTGGTTGGTGGCTGTTAATCCTTAACCCATCATTATAAATAATCACACAGACACCTGATGGGTTTTAATAAGCCTTAGCCTGGATTGAGCAATCTTGGCCCAATTAAGATAGCTTGTAATTCTATTCTCCAAATAAACCCCCTGTGAACATCTCTGCTCTTCAACTCCATGCACCTTAGCCTTGCCTATTTCTGTTCTACCCAATCCAGGCTGCAGCATTTATTTGCATAACTTGGTGCACTTATGGCCTGGCATAACAAGCAGGCCTCTGGGAGCAGATTAATTAACCTTTAGAATACCCAGCAGATCACACCATCACATAGGTATGAAAAAAGGTAAAATAGTATTTGTGGGACTACAATAAGCAAAAAGACTTCAGCACAGAAAAGAAACAACAAACAATATGAGATGATAGCCTACCACACAGAAGAAAATATTTGCTAATATGTTTCATGAGAGATTATGCCCAAAATTTATAAGGAAATCTGTAATAAAAGAACACATGCCCTGATTTTAAAAATGGGCAAAGAATTTGAATGGGAATTTTCTCAAACAAGATACAAAATGACCATTGGTGTTTAAATCATTTCTTAACAGCACTAGCTATCACAGTGACAAAAGTACAGGGTCATAACACCTCTCACCTGTTAGGATGACTGCTACCAAAAAGTCAAATGTTCTGGTGAGAAAGGGAAGGAATAGGAAAGCTTGTCTTCTCTGGTGGGAAATGTAAATTATGATGACTATTATGGGAAGAAATTTAGAGATTACTCCCCAGTAAAATTATAACTATGCTATAAATTGTAACGTGATCCACCAACCGTACTTCTGTCCATTTATTTAAAAGAAATGATACCAGTGACTCAGAGAGACATTAGCAGTGCCATACCGATTACAACACAACTCACAACAGCTAAGACGTGAGAGCCTAAGTGCCTGTCAAGAAACAATCACAAAGGAAGTTGTTATTTATAGGAACACACACACTGCCACTCTATTCAGTCTCCAGGAATAAGAAAACTCTACCATTTGCAAGAATGTGAGTTGACCTGAAAGACATCACGCCACAATGAGGTAGAGAAAGAGTTGATGATTATACTTACATTTGGAATCTAAAAAAACCAAATTCACAGTAGGAGAGAATAGAATGGTAGCCATCAGGGATGGAGACTGAGAGAGATGGAGAGATACTGGTGAAAATATAATCTCAGTTGTGAGCATGAAAATCTTCTAGGGAGTTAGTACATAGTGTTGCATATTTGAAATTTATTAATAGAGTGTGTCATAAGTGTTCTTGATACATATTAATGGTGGCTTTATGAAGAGATGGATGTATTAATTTGCCTAATTGTAATAGGTCACTGTGCATATGTAAACATCACATTGTGAAAAATGAAACAAATATTAGAAGTCATGAGATGTTCACTACCTAAGTTCATGGTATATTCACCTTGGCACATCCAAAGACTTAAGAACTGGTAAAGGCTTCTGCAAACTGCAAATGGACACTGTGAAATACAGCTTCCTGGTTCTTTGCCCAAAGGGACAAAAATAGTAATGAAGAAGTCTGCAGCTAACATACACATAGTGTTTTTTGATGGCAAATTGTTTCTGAAAACAATATGCCTGCCATTTATTTACTTTCTTTGACATATCAAGAATATTATACATATGGACTTTAAGTTCTCATAACACTTGGCTGTGGAGATATTCTGTGGTTTTAGATTTAAGGACACAGAAAAAGAGCCACTTGCTCAAGATCATAGAGAGAGGTAGAAGAGCTGAGATTTAAACTATATGTTTGATGCCAAAGTCCATGACCTGTCAGCCGCAGTATGTTCTTCTTCTCAACAAGACCACAGGTAATTGCATTTCTTATTTAACCTAGGTGAAGTACTCAGAGATGATTGGTTTATAGGGTTTATAGCCCAGCTCCTCACAATTAAAGTTTATAGTTCTGTTAAACTATAGAGTCAATCTAGGGTATGGAATAAATTACTTTTTATCTTTCACAATACTTGATCATAAATAAGTTTTTCAAATTAACTCTAGAAAATTCCACTCTGTTGAAATGTGGCTAGTTGTAGGTGTCTTTTCATATTTTAGAGACCAGGAAATGGAACCACTTAAAGGTTGCAATTACTCAATCACTAAGAGGAATAGGTGTCTGGGATTTGACCAGGGCATCAGGCTCCTGAGTTTGTTCCTTCCTTCCACACCTTTTATCGTCTAAGAACCACCTTGAGATCATGACAGGCAATGTTAGCTGTTCAGGACATATGACGGAGAAGGGAAAAATGGATTTCCTGAAACCATCATGGAACTCAACATTGATTTTGAGAACTCTGCTTTCATTTGGCCAAGAAAGAAAGGAGGGCACATTCCTCAAGGTCAAACAGGAGGCATTGTTTAGTGTTCCTAGTAGAAGTCTGAATTGACTGTCCACGTCCCAGCTGTAAAATGCCTATTTGCTCTTTAAAAACAAAAGAGAGAGGAGTTGGCAACATACTGAAAAGCTAAATGTTATCATGCTTAATAACACAGCTTGGGAATTAATGAGCTTTAGGAATGGAAAGAGACATTTTGCCAGGGCTGCAGCAGAAAACTGATGGGATTCGATGCTAATTCATTGCAGAGCTTTTTAATTGTTTCTCTAAATGGTCAATAGTTTTAATTCATATGTAGTCCACGATTTTAATCAGCTGGGCAACTGTTTTGCAGGTTCCTTTGCTTTTCTCGCAGAAAGCGCAAAATGAGCGATATTTAAGCAAAGACCTTCATTGAATTTTTCAAAGGCAAATGACTATATTCAAGAAAACAGAAGCTGGCTTCTAAAATTATATCAATGTGTAGAGGAAATGGCCCCATATCTCACATGGACCTGTCCATTCAGCCCTGGCTTAGAAAATGCTTTGGTGTTAACTGACTGTTAGTATTTGGGTCCCCAAGAATTCTTTTTGCATGCATTTAGAGGACCTGAACTACCATGAGCAACTCTATTCTGGCCATAATTCTCTGTGCTGTGATTTCTGTGGTAACTGTAGCTATACTAATTACACGAGGACACTGTGTTTGTCTTTAGCTAAGTTTTTAAACTTCTCATCCAGTTTTGATGATGTCATATTGATATACACATTGATTCACAAATTAGGACATATTTTAAATACAATGATAGTAAATGTTTTCACTTTCATCACATAGTTGGCCTATGAGAGAACTGCTTAGCAGGTTGATCTGGTTTACCAGCAACATGGCATACATGAACTATGATTCTCACTTAAACAGAATAGTCCTAACATCCCCCCTCTATTTCTGTATGTGTGCATACATGTGTATATGTGTGTGCATGCTTGCATAAGTGTGTACGCACACAGGTATGCACATGGCATAGCTCATGTGTAGAGGTCAGAGAACTTTTGGGAGTCAGTTCTCAACTTCCACCTTCTTTGTGACATGGTCCCTGTTGTTTCCATTGCTGCACTGTGTACTGCAGGTTGGCTAGCCAACTATTTTCTGGGCCATTCTGTCTCAGCCCCCTTTCTTGCAGTAGGAGTGCTGGGATTACAGATATTACTACATCCAGCTTGCCATTGTTATTTTTAGACATGAAAGAAAGATAGATATCTGTCGATAGAACCATCTTAGTTTCTGTTGCATGTTGTAAGTGCAACATAACTTTCCCTCACTTTCCAGATGTAGTGGCTCATATACTTGGGAAGCTGAGGTAGTAGGACTGACAAAAGTTTGAGGCCATCCTGGGCTATGTCATGGACTAGCCTAGGCTTCAATACGAGACTCAGTCTTAGAATCTCACTAACCATAAAGATGTTTCCCCCTTGTTATTTTCTTCTGTTGGGTATTTATGATATTATAGACTCAGTGAAAACATGTTTTTGCCTTTATAAATTCATTGTACAGCAGAGACACTCCACATTTGCCCTTCTGCTCTCCAGTTAACATGCCATGTTAAGGCTTTGCTCTCCTCACTAACAATTTCAGCCACTGTTGATCAAACTCTCATAGTGGGACAGAACATTAAAGACATGAATACATACATATTTACATGCTTTGTATTCCAGACTTTAAATCTGTCATTGAGTAGAAAGTAATATGCAATGCAAAACCGCTATTAATTTCATCACTGATTTTTGTTTCTAATAAATCCCAACTCGGTATGTATAGTGAAATGTAAGATGCTGACAGTAATTCATTTTTCTCAAGCTTTCTAGAGCCTTTGGCTGTATTTGGGGTCCCCATGGTCCTATCTCGGACTGACATTGATACAAGTTCCTCCTCCCAGTGTTTCAGCACTTGACTTAATAGCACACATGAGCATCTGGAAAACAGGGAACCATGGATTACCATAGAGACAATGTGTGATTGATAATTCATTTATATTATGGGACAGATGAACTTGCTGGCCCCACAGATAGTTTCTAATTTTCTCACTATTTGTTGAAGATTAACTGCATTATGCCTCATCTTAGCAAAGGAAATGGTACAGCACCAAACGATCCTTTGTTTTTTTTTTGTTTTTTTTAATAATTTATTTTTTATTTCTTCAAGTTACATCTCAATCACAATCCCCTCCCT
>CAJQZJ010031962.1:386379-426676 GCA_907164525.1 Lophiomys imhausi | reverse complement strand
GATCTTAGCGATTTTGAGTTGTTGTGGTTATAGACTTTTGAGGAAACTGCTATTGAAGAAGTCTGCAAGGCTGGATCATCTGGGCCACTCGTCTTCTTTGGTGTCTGATCTGTTTTCTGCTGAGGTTTCCATTGTCCAGCTGTCCCTGGATTCCTTGAATGGATGCTTTAAATCTCCTGGAAAGATAAGAACAGAGCCCTGCCCTAATCCTAACTCTGGGACAATTACCTTTTTTTTTTGGGGTGGGTGTCAGGTAATATTTTTCCTGGAGCAAATTTGTTTTTTTTGATAATATATAAAGTATTACCTTTCAATCCGGATTAAAGAAGAAATTATTTTGATATTTTGGAGCTAAACAAACCTTTAGTGTATATATTTTGAGATCTCAAAGGACAATTGTCCTTTGAGATCCTTTGTTTTTATGCTAGAAATTACCAAACAGCATCTTTGACAGAGAAGGGAAAATATAACAAGAGTCATTCATGAAAGTGCTTCCTAAATTTCAATACATTTAGGAAAAAAAATTCCCCTAAACAGCTGCTTGGTTAACAGCTAGTGACTGTGGGAACTATGATAGTGGTCCTCAAACTGTAGCAAAGGTAGTTGCTTGAGAGGCTGCCTTGAGGCTAGGTTGAATACATGGTTCACATCTTGTGGAGAGATGATATTGATTTTAAGAGTTCTCTCTTTTCTCCTCTGAAACAGAAGGAAGATATTCCAGACCCCTGAGGCTGAGCTGTCTCTCCATCATCACTTTTCTCTCACTATCCCGCCCCACTCCCTGGCTATTAGCTCATTGGCCACTCAACAGAAAGAAACTGCTCACAGTTAGGCCCTAAAAAGACTGCCACTGTCACATCTGCTACAAGGTGGAGCTTCAAGGATACAGGAGGCCATATGGGCTCAGCTTGACCCTGAGCACCATTCTCTATGTTAAATCTTTTTGGAGGTAGGATATAGAGTGGTAATTTTATGGCTTTTTGTACCTTTTCTTACTCCTTAGTAGCGAATGTGTATATGTAGAAGAAGAGCAAACTGAAAATAACAGCTATTTCTATTCCCAGTTAATAAATACATATTTATGTAAAATAGTTAATAAGAGAGTCATTTGCCATAATTTTCACAGTGCTTTATAATTAGTACCTGCAGGTCAGGATACTCAACAAGATGATTAAATTTGTGAACTGTGTTTAGTGGGTCCCCTTTGACTCCTCCAATATCTCACAGAATTACTCAGCTTCAGTAACTTGTACTTAGAAGACTGTTTCTCAAGGCAGCCTCCGAATTTAACTCCTTGTATTTCAGGACTGATCTTTCTTCTTAAAAGTATGGTGTTTGTTTTGAGAGGCATTGTTAGTAAATATGAATAGGTACATGGTTTTACCTAAGCAGGTAAAAGAGACAATGGCTTCATGAAGGAGCGCATGCGGTGTCAAGAAGGATAATGTGGCCATTGATGCTTACCTTCCTTCTCTCCAACATACCCTTCTCAAGGATGCTGTGAAAAGCCTCAAGTTTCCACCCAGCTTATGCAAAGTATCATGTCCAATGCCTTACATCAGGAACACAGTATCAGCTTCCTAATCTTACATGGTCCCTTCCTGACCCACCACACTTCTATGCGTATACACCCTGTACCAAAACACTTCTTTCTAGCTTGCTCATTGTCATTTGGCTGTTTTGCAAGCCACCATCCCCAAACCATACTCTCCTCTGTCTTTCTGACTGATATTCTGAAATGCTCTGGAAAAGCCAGCAAGGAGGGCATTTTGCATTTTCTTATTCAAATTGGGTGGGGATTTTCTTTTTCTTTTTATTCATAATACAGTTGAACAAGTAATGTTAAGTATAATAATTACTGTTTTCTCAAATCACATCAGGCAACAAACTACTTATTAAAAGCAAAGACATGAATTACATAGTACTTTTTCTTGTCAACTTGGTGGGCTGGCCTGCAGAGTCAAACACGAGGCTACCTGGTACCACCAAACTGGTAGGAATTCCTACCTTTCAGAACTCACTTTCAGGAGAATGAGTTGGTGATTGGGCTGTCAGACTTCACAAATGCAAATACAAGATACTCAACTAAATTGGAATATAAAATAAACAATTTTTAATTGATATCTCAAATATTGAATTGGACATATTTAAAATAAAAATCCACTTGCTTATTTGAAATCCCACTTTAACTAAACATTTTGCATTTGCTCTGCCAAACTCATTAAGTAAAGATGCAAGATTGAAATCACCAGGTTCATTCTGTCTTAGTAATCATTTTAGCACTCTGGTGTGTGCATGCGTGTGTGTGTGTGTGTGTGTGTGTGTGTGTGTGTGTGTGTGTGTATGTGTGTGTGTGTTAGTGGTTAGAGCCCACTCTTGGGTGTTATTCCTTAGTCACCCTCTCTACCTTAGGTTTTTGAGACAGAGTCTCTCACAGGCCTGGAGGTTGCTGAATAGGCAAGGCTGGCTGGCCAATGAGCCTGAAGGATGTGCCTGTCCAACTCTGGGATTGCATGTGTCCCTGTCATACTTGTTTTTTCTTGCGGTACTGGGCATTAAAATCATGTCCTCCTGCTTGTACAAGCACTTTATTGATTGAGTTGTCATGCCACCCCCTAAAATTTTAGTGTTTAACCTTAACAATTTATTCTATTACTGTCACATGATGTATAGGGTTTGGCATTCTATTTTTCTAGTTTAATACTATATTAAATGGGTTCTCTCATGCATTTAAAAACCTTTGTAAATATTTATTTTAAATTGTGTTGCATGTTAAGCAAGAGAAAAAGCATCTTAATAAGGAATCAAGATGTGAACTTGCCACTGTTTCCTAATGAATCATATGTACAAAACCCCAAGCTCCATCAAAAAACAAAACAATTAAAACTGATAAACAAATTTAGCAAAGATGCAAGTACAAATTCAACTTGAAAAGTAGGCAGCATTTCGATATGCCACCAATAAATCATCCCAAGGGAAATGAAGAAAAACTATGTCATTTGTAGTAAAACCAAATAAAAATGAAAAGAGTTACATGCTATGCTGGTTTGAAAAAGAATGGCCTCCATTGGCTCATATATTTGAATGCTTAGGTAGTGGACTATTCGTTGGAGTAGGTGTGATCTTGTTGGAGGAAGCGTATCACTGGGAGTGGACTCTAATGTTTTAGAAGCCCAAGCCAGGTGCAATGTCTCTCTCTGCAAGCTGTGGATCTGGATGTAGAACTCTCAGTTTCCCCTCCAGCACCATGTCTGCCTATATGCCATCATTCTTCCTGCCATGATGAAAATGGACTAACTCTCTGAAACTGTAAACCAGCCCCAATTAAATGCTTTTATTTTTAGAACTGCCTTGGTTGTGGTTTCTCTTCATAGCAGTACAACACTGACTAAGATACATGCTGATTTAACCAGAGAGGTGAAAGACATTTTTACAAAAAAATTCTAAGATTCTTACTTAAAAAAATGAAGAAAACATGAATGATTGGAAAGCTGTTTCATGCTCAGAGATAGGAAGAACTAACACTGTGAATGTGCCCATGCTGTTACCCAATGTGATTACAGAATCATGCTATCCCTATCAAAATTGCAGTAACATTTTCATGAAAGTAGACAAAGTAAAACACATGAAACCACATATCCTCAAAAAGGAATAACTTTGGATGTATTATATACTTTAATTTTAAAGCATATTCTACTTGTCTAGCAACAGAACAGGATAGAAAGGCAGAAATGACCCACACATTTATGCAGAATTGGTTGTTGATCATGACAAGACATATAATATGCAGTGACTGGGAAAGGACAGCTGTTCACTGAGTGATGTTTGAGAGACTACTCATGCAGAAGAATGAAAGTTAATCATATAACACACCACATTCAATGATCAATGTAAAACAACTAAAGACTTAAATACAGTCCCTGAAATTGAAACTGTCCAACAAAACCTAGGGCATGAGTTCTATGACAGGTCTGCACAATGATACCTTTTGGATATAACTGAAAGCATCCGTAGCAAATAGAAAAATGGACAAATAAGATGCAATCATACAAAAGGTTTCCACACTGTAAAGGACACAGCCAACAAAGTGATGAGACAGTCTACAGAATGCAAGATAGTATTTGCAGAACATTCATCTGATAAGGAATTAATAGCTGACATGCATAAGGAACCTGGCAAGTGACCCAGGTTCCTTTTGGCTGGAACCTTTTTGTTCCAATCCTCTTGGCTCTGCATCTTTGAGAGTTTCCCCAAGTTTCCCAGTCCACCTGGTCCTCTTGAGTTCTTCTCCACTGGACTCTTTAAACTGCTAAGCCTACCATACTGATGGGGTCTTGGGCCAGCAGACTTAAAACTTCTACCAAAAGACTCAACAATCAGTCTAACTCCAGAGGCCTAGGTCCCATGAAAAAGTCAGGCAGTATGAAAAAATGAGACAAACCCCTCAAAATTTATTAATACCATTGAATGGCCCCCAACAAAAACAGTTTAGATGAAACTCAAGGCACATATTATAAATGAACAATTGTAGGAATACTTAAAGAGTTCAAGGAATTCAAAGAGGACAGTAATAAGCACCCAAATGAACTAGGAAAGGGCAAGGAAAAGAGATACAAACATTAGATTTAATATAAGAATGAGCATCTTACTCAAAGCAATGTAAGATCCCAGAAAATTCCAATAAAAATCCCCATGACATTCTACAAAAAAAAAAATAGAAAAAAAACTTTACATTTGTATGGAAACACAAATACCTGATAGCCAAAGCAACTCTAAGCAAAAAGGATAATGCTGGAGGCATTTCCAGACCTGATTTCAGGTCACAATACAAAGCCATAGTAATAAAAATGGCACAATACTGGCTTAAAAACAGACACATACATCAAAGGTATGGAAGTTTCAAATTTAGGTCAACACCATTACAGATACTTGATATTTGACAACAGTATCAAAATTATACACAGTAAACAAGGCAACATCTTTAACAAATACTGTTGGGAAAATTGGATGTCTACACACAGAACAAAGCAGAATCCTTATCTCTTATCCCCTGCAACAAAAATCAACTCCAAATGGATCACATACCTCAATGTACAATGTGAAACCTCTGAAACTTCTAGAAGGTAAAAGTAGATAAGGACTTTTTAGTCTAAGAGTCCAGTCCCTCAGGGAATAGTGAAAACTGATAAGTGTGAGTTCATGAAACTAAAACATTCTGTATGACAAAGGGAACAGTCGAGTGAACTGGTAGCCTAGAGAATGGGAGGAAATCATTGCCAGGTCTACATCTACTGTAGAATTAGTACCTTGAATACTTGAAGAACTCAAAAAGACCAAAATATCAAGAAAACGAATAACCCAATCTGAGAAGTAGTCTACAGATTTGAACAGAAAATTCTCAAAATAAAAATAAAAATGTCTAATGAACACTTAAAAAAATCTCCAGGATATTTTGTTGTTTGGCACTAAAAAGGCAGTTAAGAAGTTTAAAATGCTGTAAAAAATTAAGGGTTACTACAGTTCAACCTGGTTTTCTAAACCTCTAAGAGTTGAAGTAATTTGAAGCTAAAGTAAAATATTTGAGAAGGGCGCTGTTAGCCAAGGCCTTTAACTCTAGCAGAGACAGGAGGATCACTATAGAGTTAGTTGTCTTGTAAATTCAAGAGTTATGATGAACAGGGTGGTGATGGTACACACCCTTAATCCCATCACTTGAGATGGATACACTCTTAATCCCAATGCATGGGAGACAGAAACACACAGATCTCTCAGTTCAAGGCCACCTTCACACAAAGCAAGCTCCAAAGAGAGAAAAAGTTAGATCCAGGGGTGGTGGTGCACATCTTTAATCCCAACAGTTGGGAGGCACCTGCCTTTGATCCCTGTACTTAGATTGTAGAGGCAGGAAGATAGGATTTGGAATGATTTAGATTTAAAAGCTACTCACAAAAAGCATGCTGAAATTCAAAGTGAATTGTCTTTTGAGATCTCAAAATATATACAGTTAAATGTATGTTTAGTTCCAAAATATCAAAATGATTTCTTTTTAAATCTCAATTGAAAGATAATACTTTTTATATTGTAAAAAAACAAAAAAAAAAACAAACAAAAAAAAAAACCAATTTGCTCCAGGAATAATATTCCCCCCTCCCAAAAAAAAGTAGTGTCCCAGAGTTAGGATTAGGGCAGGGTTCTGTTCTTATCTTTCTAGGAGATTAAAAGCATTCATCTAAGGAGTCCAGGGACAACTGAAACTTCAGAAGATAACAGATCAGACATCAAAGAAGACAAATAGATGATCTAGCTTCGAAGACTTCCTCAACAGCTGTCTCCTGAAAAATCTACAATCACAACAACTCAAAATCACTAAGATTGTTCAGCCCCATAGACTGTTCCAGCCAGAACTTCAGTAAAGACCTGAAGTTCAGCTTCTGTCTACAAACTTCTTAGGACATTTAAATAGCAGAGCACAAAAGAACTGAACATCAAATGATTCTATTAACGAGCTTAACCATTTTTCCATTCTTATTTGGGCTCCAAACAGGTTTATTACATCCCAAATCAGCAGGAAGTCATTTTAAGAGAGCAACATCCCATGCCCAGAAGGTGGGGTGGGTGATTTTTCCCTTCTTGGGTCATTTGATGGGTTATAGATACTTGCTGTTATTTAGGGGGAGAGATCACAAGTTGTCAAATGGTCTTGTTAAATAGGTTTTGGAGGTTAGACCCAGAGATTTCTCACTTTTTCTTTCCTATATCCTTCTTTCTTTCCTATGTAGGGGTGAAAAGACTTGAGAAAAATGGGATAGAGACATAATATAGGAATGATAAAGAAAAAGGTACAGGTTATTGAATATGCTCTTATATCTTTGTATATTTATACAAAATTAAGACTATATTTGGCTACACTGCTATTGATCTTTGTACACTGATACAAAATTAAGATTACATTTGGCTACATTGGTATTGATCTTTGTATATTGATACAAAATTAAGATTAACTCTTTTTAAGGTATTGTACCTAGGTAATGCTTAAATATGAAATGTAAAGTTTTGGCCTTTTGTTAGCAAGTGTCATAAATTGTTTAAGATAATTAAGAAATGCAAGCTAATAGTCATTCAAGCATGTCATTTTGTTAGGTACTAGGGTAGTCTATCACAGTTATTTTCTACGTTAATCAGAAATCAAGTTGCTAAGAAACAAGCAACATTTGCTTATCCAAATATATGGAGATAGATAGGTGGTCTTCAGAAACCTCAAGAGATCTGCAGAACATGGCATTCAAAGATGTTTTCTTAATATAAGATTTTTTGATATTGAGATATGTCAGCTCCTGACAGCACTCCTTATTCTACTCCAAGTAGATGATGAGCATCGAAGAATCTCCAATTGGAGATGGTTGCATTAGTGGCAAGTCTGTCACTTGGCAAGAAAAATCCCTTGCTTCAACTGTAGATAACATGCTGTCCAATAAGGACAAAACTTGGAAGCAAGTAAGTCGACAGCCTAGCTCTGCCAAGACAGAGTAGGCAAGTCCTTCATAATTCCTGCTTTACAATTAATGTCTGTCAGAGAAACAGGTCTAAAAGGCTGAAGATTGATACTGCAATGTATGGAGAGAAATTGGGAACTGTTCAGGCAGCCAGTTGACTTGTCATTTCTTAGTTTTGGAAGTTGCTGGCCCTGCACTTCCTGTATAATCAAATATATTTATCCTTCTCAGGTCTCTGATATAGTTGAAGACTAGATAGTTATAGTCTCATAGTTAAATTTTGAGTTGTTTATGAATTAAGAACATCTAAGAAGATGTTTTTAAAATGGTGATGCAAGTTAGGGTGGAAGCTGAGTTTAAATCATGGAGATGATTGCTTAGTAGAATGTTAAAGTCAGTTGCCAAATGTGTATGGACTGGATATTAGGAATGTATACTAAGCCTTATAATTCTCATAATTGTGGTCTAATTATTTTTGTTGTATTGTATTGTATTTGTTGTTATAGAGAAAGAACCATTTGTTGGACTGAAAGGTGGAGCTCTTGGGGGGGGGCAAGATATACCTTAAACTTAAAAAAAAAAAAGGAAGTGGATGGGAAGAGGGTGGGAGGGTAGGACCATGGAGGGAAGTAGGGAGGGGATTGTGATTGAGATGTAACTTGAAGAAAAAAAAATCTCTAACACCATTAGCTATCAGGGAAGGGCAAATTAAAACTATTCCGCCCCAGTCAGAATGATGAAGAGTAAGAAAACGAATTACAACAAATGCTGTTCAGGATTTTGAGACTCATCATTGGTGGGAGTGCAAACTGGTGCAGTGAGGTTCCAAATCTGTAAGATATTCCTAAAAAAGCTAGAATGTAACTACTATAGGTCCCAGAGATCCCACTCCTGGGTGTATACCCAATGGACTCAATAGTCTTATTCAGGCACTTGGTCATCAAGTTTGTTGCCACTGTATTCCCAATAGCTAGGGAATAAAAACATCCTAAATGTCCACCAACTGATCCATAAGCTATAAAAACATGGTACACATACACAGTGGAAATTTATTCATGGAATTTGTACGCAAATGAACGAAACTGGAAAACATGATACTGTATGAAGTAACCCAAGTAGTACAGAGTAACAAAGGCCACATATTCTCCATCTAATCTCTAAGATTAGAGATCTTAGCTTTGGTTATCTAATTCTGTGTGTTCTACTTGGAGTCTGATAGAAGCCAGGCATCTAGAAAGGGGCCACTGGAAGAGGATTTCTTTGAGGAAGGGAAGTTAGTAGGATGTAGATAATTAGAAAGTAGAGAGGGGAACACTGGAGGTGGAAAGGTTTAGCACAGAGCAGGTGAAAAAAGAGAAAAGAGGCTGAGAGAGAGAGAGAGAGGGAGAGAGAGAGAGAGTAAAAAAGTAGGGAGGATGATGAATAAGTACGTGAGAATACTCAGAATCACTGAATCATTAGGGAAATGCAAATTGAAATGGCAATGAGCCTTCACAACTCAATTGTTAAAATGGCTTTTATGACAAAAATAAATGCTGGGGAGAGTGTGGTGAATAAAGAGGTATTATACATTGTTGGTGGGAAAATAGACTTGTATAGCCATCATGAGAAAAACTATTGGGGAGGTTACTAAAAAATAATAAAATGGAGCCGGGCGGTGGTGGCGCACGCCTTTAATCCCAGCACTCGGGAGGCAGAGGCAGGTGGATCTTTGTGAGTTCGAGGCCAGCCTGGTCTACAAAGTGAGTCCAGGACAGCAAGGGTTACACAGAGAAACCCTGTCTCGAAAAAACGAAAACAAAAAAACAAACAAACAAAAAAAAATAATAAAATGGAACTACCTTATGATACAGTGTTCCCACTTTAGACATGATACATTCAATCACTGTGAAAGGCATACCTGCAAGTATGTTCATTTGTCCATTGGCGAACTGAAGATGTGGAATCCAAGTCCATCAATAGATGAATGAATAAAGTAAATGTGGTATCTATCTATCTACCTACCTACCTATTGTCTATCTATCCTATCTGTCTACTGACATATGCATACAATGGAGTAGTACTTACCTGTATAAAGAAGGAATTCTATCATGTTTGATAATATGAATGAATTGGCATTATGCTAAGTAAAATAAGTTAGAAACAGAAAGACAAATGTGGCATATTATTTGCACATAAAACCTGAAAAGTCCCACGGGTAGTAGACAGTAGAACGATGGGCACCAGAGGCTGGCATTATGGGAGAGAGAGAAAACAGGAAGATGTTGGTCAAATGGTACAGAATTTCAGAGAAGTCAGTTTTGAAATGTATTGGATATCATGATGGCTGTATCCAGTCAAATGTAATATATATTTTGTAATAAAATTTAAATATCTTACCACCTTAAAAGTGGTAGACAAGTGTGGAAATGGACATGTTAAGTAGTTTTATTTAATTTTTGTATATTGTATACAAATTTCAAAACATCACACAACATAATTACAATATATAAGTGTGAGTAAATATCAATAAAATTTGTATTAATTTTATTAATAATTAATTTTACTTATATAATTATAATTATTAGTAATATTATTAAAATTAAAATAAAAGTTGCTGCATAATATCTTAGCACCTAATTTTACCATAGCTTATATTGTCATAAACAGATTTAATCTTTTGCTTTGTTATGGCTTTTATAGTATAGTCTATAGTATTAATTGAACAAAGTCATTAAATAAATCATCTGCGGGCTGCTTTTGTAAAATTGTGTATC
The DNA here is from genome assembly GCA_907164525.1 of Lophiomys imhausi. Taxonomy (NCBI): domain Eukaryota; kingdom Metazoa; phylum Chordata; class Mammalia; order Rodentia; family Muridae; genus Lophiomys; species Lophiomys imhausi. The sequence continues at coordinate 416,427 of CAJQZJ010031962.1, read as the reverse complement.
TAAAACTAATACATCCATTTGTTTTGAACCTTTTTCAATCAAATGATGCAGTTACCTTTATAATTGCTATTGGAAACTACTCTATAAGGCACACCATCCCTGAGGAATTTAACACACTTTGAAAAAGAATAAAGCTGGGATTCAAGCATTATAACTATCAAGGAGGATCACCCTAACTCTGTTACCTGAGGTCACACCCACAGTATGCTTTACCACACAGTAATGTTAGTGAGGACAGCAAACCAATTTTGATTTACCAGCTCTACAGAACCTTGGGACATCTCGGATTCTCTCCTGTAGTCTCATTAAGGTACTTGCAAAGTCCTGTCCTTTTCATTTACCTGAATGAGCTGTGTATGAGAAATACAGTTGTGCTTCTTTGATTGGCCATTCAACCTAGCTGTTGCAACTCTAAAAGTTCCTGCCGGGAGATGGTCTGCCCTGTTTCTGAATGGCAAACCCAAGGCACAGCTTTGCCTCTTAGTGTGCAGATCAATGTTTGCCTTCACAGGCACAGAATGAGATCAAGGGCATGGATATCTTCAGTTGGCAGAGTGTTTGCCTAGGGTACATGAGACACTGGGTTAGAGCCTCAATACTGCATGAAATGGGGGTTATGGTGTCCATCTGTTATCCCAGCACTTGGGAAGTAGCGATAGGGGGACTACAAGTTCAAGTTTGCCCATCTGCACAGGGAGTATGGCTTAGGGTACAGGTGATCCTGTCTCAAAATAACAAGACAAAACACAGAAAGAAATGCACTGTGCTTTGGCTTCCTTGCCCTCAGCTTCATCTCTTCTGTCATCAAGCACTCTCTACAGATGATTCAACTCCAGCAGTACCCTTTGCTCCACTACATGCTCTGTTGCCCTTTCCCTAATGTTTCTGTTCCTCTCTCTATGTGGAGTGATTTTCATAAGATTTAGCAAAGCTTTTGAAGTTGTCCAAAGGAGGCCCCAGAAATGAGTCTGGGCATTTTAAGTATGTGACACTCGAAGAAGGAGAGCCAACTTGGGGTGTCAGTAGTAAGCTTGAAGGAGAAAGTTAATCAGTAAGTAAGGATAAACAAACTTGGGCCCAGGTTCAGTTGTTTGGTTGAAAAGTGATTTGCATGCTATCAAGTTTATTTCTTTAAAATGTACAACACCATAGTGTTTTGTAGTCTTGTAGTTGAGTAGCCATCCTCACTATCTGCTTCCAGAACAATTTCTTCATTGTATCCCCAAATCTCTGTATCTAGCTGTCATCTTCCATCTGTGGGGTTGCCTACCACTGGAAAGCTCTGATTGGCTACCTCATCTTTCTATATTTACCTCTCCTGGACATATTATAGAAACAAAGTCATGCAGTATTTTTTTAATGTTTATTTATTACTTCAAGTTACATCTCCATCACAGTACCCTCTTTCCACCCCTCCGAGTCTCACCCACCCTCCCACCTTCCCCCTCCCTCTGATCCTACTGCTCCAGAGTGGGGTGTCCCTACATATCAGTCCCCTACCCCAGTTCAGCAGTCATATGAAGGTTAAGACCTTTCTTGTATACTGAGGACCCACATGGCAGCACCACTAGGGCAAAGTGTCTCATAATCAGGTAAGAAAGTCTATGTTCCTGATCATTTTGGTGAGCTGGTGGTAGAATAGTTATCCTGTACTATAGGGCTAAAATCCAATTATAAGTGAATAGATGCCATGTGCATCTTTCTGAGTCAGGATGAGCTTCTCCAGTTCCATCCATTTAGCTGCAAATTGCATGATTCCATTGTTTATGATAGCTGAGTAGTTTTCCATTGTGTAGATGTACCACAGTTTTTTAATCCATTCCTCGGTTGAGGGACATCTGGGTTGTTTCTAGTTTCTAGCTATTACAAATAGGCCTCTATGAACATAGTTGAGGATATGTCCTTGTGGTTTGGTGAGGAATCATTTGCATGTATACCCAGAGGTGGTATGGCTGGGTCTTGAGGTAGAGCTATTCCAAGTTTTCAAAGATATCGTCAGACTGATTTCCATAGTGGTTGTACAAGTTTTCATTCCCACCAGCAATGGAGGAGTGCTCCCCTTTCTCCACAACCTTGACAGCATGTGCTGTCATTTGAGTTTTTGATCTTAGCCATTCTGAAAGGTGTGGATGGAATCTTAGAGTCATCTTGAATTGCATTTCTCTGATGATTAAGGATGTTGAACATTTCTTCAAGTGTCTCATAGCCATTAGAGATTCCTCTTTTGTGAATTCTTGGTTTAGCTCTGTTTCCCATTTTTTTGATTGGATTATTTGGTTTCTTGGTGTTTAATTCCTTGAGTTCATTATAAATTTTGGATATTAGACCTCTATCAAATGCAGGGTTGGCAAAAATCTTTTCCCAATCTGTAGGTTGCTGTTTTGTTCTAATGACAGTGTCTTTTGCCTTACAGAAGCTTTTCAGTTTCATGACGTCCTATTTATTGATTGTTGGTCTCAGGTCCTGAGCTATTGGTGTTCAGTTCAGGAAGTTGTCACCTGTGCCAATGAGTTCGAGGCTTTCCCCACTGTCTCTTCTATTAGACTTAGTGTGTCCAGTTTTATATTAAGGTCTTTGATCCACTTGGATTTGAGTTTTGTGCAAGATGATACGAATGGGTCTAATTTCAATCTTTTACATGTTGACATCCAGTTAGACCAGCATCATTTGTTGAAGATGCTGCCCTTTTTCCATTGCATGGTTTTGGCTTCTTTGTCAAAAATTAAGTGACCATAGGTGTGGGGATTCATTTCTGGGTCTCCAATTCGATTTCATTGATCTACTGGTCTGTTTCTATACCAGTACCATGCTATTTTTATTACTATTGCTCTGTAGTATAGCTTGAAATCTGGGATGGTGATATCTCCAAATGGTTTTTTTTTTTATTATTGTACAGGATTGATTTAGCTATTCTGGGTTTTTTGTTATTTCATATGAAGTTAAGAATTGCTTTTTCCAGGTCTGTAAAGAATTGTGTTGGTATTTTGATGGGAATTGCATTGAATTTGTATATTGCTTTTGGCATGATGGCCATTTTTATTATGTTGATTTTACCTATCCATGAGCATGGGAGATCTTTCGATCTTCTGATGTCCTCTTCAATTTCTTTCTTCAAGGACTTGAAGTTCTTGTCATACAAGTCTTTCACTTGCTTGGCTAGAGTTACCCCCCAGGTATTTTACATTGTGTGTGGCAATTGTGAAGGGTGTTGTTTCCCCTAATTTCTTTCTCAGTCAATTTATCTTTTGTATAAAGAAGGGCTTCCAATTTTTTTTTAGTTAATTTTGTATCTAGCCACCTTGCTGAAGGTGTATGATACTTTTGATGTGTTCTTGGATTCGATTTGCCAGTATTTTATTAGATATTTTTGTGTTTATGTTCATAAGGGAAATTGATCTGAAGTTCCCTTTCTTTTTTGGGTCTTTGTGTGGTTTAGGTATCAGGGTGACTGTGGCCTCATAGAATGAGGTTGGTAGTGTTCTTTCTGTTTCTATTTTGTGGAAGAGTTTGAGGAGTATTGGTATTAGCTCTTCTTTGAAGGTCTGTTAAAAATCTGTGCTGAAACAATCTGGCCCTAGGTTTTTGTTTGTTTGTTTGTTTGTTTGTTTGTTTTCCGGTTGGGAGAACTTTAATGACTGTTTCTATTTCCTTAGAGGTTATAGGTTTAATCTGTTAACCTGATCTTAAATTTGGTAGGTGGAATATATCAAGAAAATTTTCCATTTCACTTAGATTTTCAAATTTTGTGGAGTATATATTTTTAAAGTAAGACCTAAAGATTCTTTGGATTTCCTAAATGTCTGTTGTTATTTCTCCCTTTTTATTTCTGATTTTGTTGATTTGGGTATTTTCCCTCTGTCTTTTAGTTAATTTGGCTAAGGGTTTGTCTATTTTGTTGATTTTCTCAAAGAACCAACTCTTAGTTTTATTGATTTTTTGTATTGTTCTTTTTGTTTCTAAGTTGTTAATTTCAGGGCTAAGTTTGATGATTTCCTGACTTCTGCTCCTCTTGTGAGTGTTTGCTTCTTTTTTCCAGTTCTTCCAGTTCTGCTGTTAATGAGCTGTCACAATTTCTTTTTCAAGGCACTTAGCACTACTTTCCTCGTAGCACTGCTTTCATTGTGTCCCATAGTTTTGGGTATGTTGTGCCTTCATTATCATTGTATTTTAAGAAGTCTTTCGTTTCCTTCTTTATTTCTTCCCTGATCCAGTAGTCATTCAGTAGAGAGAGTTGTTCAGTTTCCATGAATAAGTAGGCTTTCTGTTATTTCTGTTGTTGCTGAAGTCCAGCTTTTTTCCATGGTGGTATGATAAGATGAAAGGGGTTATTTCAATTTTCTTATATCTGTTGAGGCTTGCTTTTTTGTCCAACTATATGGTCAGTTTTGGAGAAGGTTCCATGTGGTAGGGAAAAGAAGGTTTATTCTTTTGTGTTTGGGTGAAATGTTCTGTAGATATATGTTAGGTCCATTTGGTTCATGACCTCTGTTAGTCTAATTATTTCTGTTTGGTTTCTGTCCTGATGACCTGTCCATTGTTGTGAGTAGGGTGTTGAAGTCTCCCACTACTAATGTGTGGGGATCAATGTGAGGTTTAAGCTTTAGAAGAGTTTCTTTTATAAATGTGGGTGTCCTTGTATTTGGGGCATATATATTCAGTATTGAGATGTCATTGTGATGAATTTTTCCTTTATCGAGTATGTAGTTCCCTTCCCTATCTTTTTTGAATATCTTCAGTTGAAAGTCTATTTTATTTGATATTAGGATGGCTACTCCAGCTTGCTTCCTGGGTCCATTTGCTTGGAAAACCTTTTCCCAGCCCTTTACTCTGAGGTAGCATCTATCATTATTAGTGAGTAGCATTTCTTGTATGCAGCAAGATGGGTCTTGTTTATGGAGCCATTCTGTAAGCTTGTGTCTTTTTATTGGGGAGTGAGTCCATTGATGTTGAGGGATATTAATGACCAAAGGCTGTTATTTCCTGTTATTTTGGTGTAGGTGGTATTTGTGTGTTTCTTTTGGTTTAGCTGCAGTGGAGTTTTTAGCTTCCTCTGTTTTTTTTTTTGGGGGGGGTGTAGTTATCTTCTCTGGGTTGGAATTTTCCTTCTAGTATCTTCTGTAGGGCTGCATTTGTCTGTAGATACTGTTTAAATTTGGTTTTGTCTTGGAATATCTTGTTTTCTCCATCTATGTTGATAGAGAATTTTGCTAAGTATAGTAATCTGGCCTGGCATCTATGTTCTCTTAGGGCTTGTAGGACATCTGCCCAGTACCTTCTGGCTTTTAAAGTTTCTGACGAGAAGTCAGATGTAATTCTGATGCGTCTGTCACTATAAGTTACTTGACCTTTTTCTCTTACAGCTTTTAATATTCTTTTTTTTTTTTTTGTTCTGTACATTTGGAGTTTCAATTATTATGTGTCGAGAGGAGTTTTTTTTTTTTTTTTTCCTGGTCTAATGTCTTTGGTGTTCTGTAAGCCTCTTGGAATTTTACTGGCCTCTCTTTCTTTAGGTTTGGGAAGTTTTCTATGATTTTGTTGAAGATGTTTCCTGGACCTTGAAGTCGGACGGCTTCTCTTTCCTCTATGCCTATAATTCTTGGTTTCAACTTTTCATTGAGTCCTTGATTTCTTGGATGTTGTGGGTGAGAACCTTTTTAGATTTCTCATTTTCTTTGATTGTTGTACTGATTCTTCAATTGAATCTTCCATGCCTGACATTCTGTCTTCCCTCTCTTGTATCCTATTTTTGATACTCATGTCTGTATCTCCTGTTCTCTTCCCTTGATTTTCTACCTCCAGGATTGTCTCTGCTTGTGTTTTTCTTTATTTCTTCCACTTCCAATTTCAAGTATTGAACAATTTTATTTTTGTATATGTTTCCTGCTCCAATTTGCTTGTCTTTGTCTGCAAATCTTTCAAATCTTTCATTGCCTAGTCTCTTTCTCATTCATGTCTTGTGTTGGCTTGGCAGTCTCTAATGGTATTCTCCATTGCTTTCATTTGTAAAATTGAGGATTCTTTATATTCTGTCAGGGATTTAATTTCTTCTTGTAAGGCCTCTATCATTTTCCCAAGTATAGGTTTGTCATCATTTTCATGTGTTTAAGCTGTGGTGGGATGTTCAGGGCTTGCTGTGTTAACCTTGCTGAGTTTTGTTGGAGTCATATTTCTCTGATTTTTGTCAGTTTTCTTCTTTCGCTGACATTTAGCCATCTGGTTGTCCTAAGCTGATTGTTCCTGATGTCTTCTGGACCTGGTGCCAAGGAGGGAGCTTTGGTGTATAGTCCATTTAAGCTTGGTTGTCTGTAGCTCAACACGAGCTAGGTGGGGTCTTGAGATGGGTAGTGGGTTTCAGTGGGTCCACCGAAGCTCATCCCTTCCCACTGGGTCTCAACTGGGAACTCAGGTTGTGGATTGGATGGGATGCGCTATTGCAGCTTGCAGAGTCTTGGGTTCTAGCAGTCTTCCTAGTGATGTCAGTGGGGCTCAGAGGACCACAGATTGTGGGTTAGAGCAGCAGGTCTCCTGCCACTTGTATGTCTGGTCAGAGGGTCGGGTCTGTTGTCATGGTTCCCCCAGGTGGCTTCTTCTAGGTAGTCCCCAGGGCACTTCTGTGCCTCTTGGCCCTAAGCAATAAGCCCTTGTAGCTTGAATCACTTAGGCGGTGCACAACGGCCAAGAACTCGTTGCTCCCACACTGGGGCTGTAGATGGTGAAGACACGGTATCCTGCTGAGAAAGGGTAAGGTGCACTGGCTCTGACACCACACCCCATCCACTGGGCACAATTGTACTCAGTGGAGTTCCAAGCCCTTTTACCTGACTGCCCACCTTTCAGCCTGCTCCGATCTTACTGTTTCAGTGGCACTGCTGCTCTCCCTTGGGTGCTGGGGCAATCGTGTGGAAGCTGGGTGTGCAGGAAGCTGGGAGGTACCTCTATCTGGCAGTTGGGGCTGCCTCCCAAGGTCCTGTAGTAATCGGACTCATGGGACACTGCACTGGTTCAGGAAGAGCAGCCCTCTGCTCTGTCCAGGTCCAATGTTCTTCCATGTGATTATATATCTAGTAGAGGGACCTGTATGTCCAACACCTTTCTGGGTAAGCCCAGATATGCTTGCACCTCCCAGATCGGTGCTCCACTGGAGATAATTTGAGGTGATACCACAGTTCTCTTGTAGCTCAGAATGCATTGTGGGTCACCAACATAATGGTTCCGCTGAGAAAATAACTATTTTTGATGCTGGAATGCTGACATGGTTGTTGGGTGCTCCGAAGGCTGGTGAGTACCCCTGTCTGGGATTTGGAGCCACTCACTGAGTATTTGAGTGGCTTGTGCCCATTTCCGAGGGGTATCCATGGTGTTTGCAGTGGGCCCTCGGGCCAGGGTTCCACGCCAGGCCCCGCAGCTAGGAAGTCTGTTTCCCTGAGTCTCTGAGAGTCCCACCAAGGACCTCCTACTAGTCCCTGGGTTTGCCGGGTGTGACCCTGCAGGTTCACGCTTCTCAGGTTGTTGCTCAGGTTGCTTATATTTCTGCGATGTTGTAGCTATTTTCCCCGAGCTCAAAATGTGTCCCTGCCAACTGCTGCCATCTTGGATCCCCCAAGTCATGCAATATTAACAGTGTTTTCATCTACCTGTGGTATGCGTCAATTATTTATTCTCCACTTATGGTTAAGTAATATTTTAACATTTCATTTAGGTAAGGCCATATTTTCAATTAATCAATTTATGAATGATTGTAGTCTTTTTGTCTATGAGTTATGCTGTTATGAACATTTATGCACGCATATTTTTATGGAGATAAGTTTTCCATCCTATTGATGAATTACTGAATGACATCTTTAAATCTGTCTTTAACTTCTTGAAGAATTGTCAACCTGATTTCCAAGGGGAATTGAGTCATTTTACATTCTCACTTGCAATGTATAAGGCTTCCATCTTCTTTTTGTCTTCATCACCCCTCATTTTTGTGTCCCTTTTAAGATCACAGACATTCTATTTGTTTTAGTTGGGGTTACTATTGCTGAGATGAAACAGCATGGCCAAAATCAACATGGGGAGGAAAAAGTTTATCTGGCTTACATATCCTGAATCACCTGAATCTCAGTCTACCAAAGGAAGCCAAACCAGGAATCAAATCAGGCAGGAACCTGGAGGCAGGAACTGATGCTGGGGCCATGGAGGGTGCTACTTACTGGCTTATTCCACATGGTTTCCTCAGCCTGCTTTCTTATAGAACCCGGACCACCAACTCAGGGGTATTTCCATTCACAAATAGGTTAGGCCCCTCCCCCATCAATCAGTAATTAAGAAAAAGACCTTCAGGCTTCCTTGTCCACAGAGCAATCTTACAGACACATTTCCTCAATAGGGGTTCCCTCTTCTCAGATGATTAAGCTTTCTGAAATATAAAACTTGAAATAATTAAGATACTTAGTATACCAAATATTCTCTTGAATTGGGACTTAACAGTACTTCTCCAATTGCAGCAGTTTATGACCCATCATTTTTAAAATTGCCAAAGCCCATTTAGTAACCACAAAATGACAGAACGCTACTTACAGACACATTCCATGCTTCTTAGTTGCACTGCTTAAGAAAAAAATAACATGAACTTTGCTTAAAGATCCCATGGTCTAGTGAACACCAGGGAATAGAGGGACAGAAGAATGGGGAAGGACTGTGACATGTCTCTGTGTATGGCCATTGCAACTACAAACACACAGCTGCAACTACCTGTGTATAACATAGCCATTGTGACTATGAGCACAGAGCTGTGGCTACCTGTGTGTGACATGGCCATTGCAACTATGAGCACACAGCTGTGGCTATGTCCACAAGATCTGAAAAGGATTAAGCACCTCAACATTCCACCATGGGAGGGAGAGGAGCTCTGAAGCACCATCTAATGGTTGTCAGAGGAAGGAATATCCATGTATTCAGATGTGTAGCTACTGGTGAGTCATGTGAATGACTCCATGCTCAAGTAAACAAGCCCCCATCTGTGTTCATACATGTTAAACTCAGTTGCCAAAAAACCAAAAAGAAACAAAGAAAATGAAATAAGGGAGATTGTTGGGTCAAGAGTGGATCATCAGGAGTAGGAGGGAGATGAGAGGAGGCGATATAGTAAATATTATTACAATATATTGTAAATAAAAACATTTGACAAAAAAATTAAAAATTCCAGCACCTGACCAATTGTATGAAATTATAAAAAGCAAAGATAAAATCTAAGTGAGTTGTTTTCTACTGTATCTGTAATGAGAACACTTGAGGGCATCAAACTGGAAAATAAAGATTACTGAAGAGTGCTTCGGAGGAGATCAATACATACATTAAAAGATAAGAAATAGCCTGTTTCCAAAGTGGAACAGTGTCCATCAGAAACTAGTCACTGTAGCTAGAGGCAACTTCAATCTACATTTTGGGACAAGAACAATAGTGTGGAAGGTTGAAGGATGAACATGGGAGGGGATTGAATCAGTCACAACACAATCTTCTCCAATTATGTCTTATAATTTATTTAGCACTGATATGTTATTAAGCCACAATGGCTTCTCCTTGTTTTAGAACATTCCCTTTTGTAACTCAGTCTGTGGACAAAGTGGAAGGAAATGTCTACCCATTGACACATTTCATCTAGCCAGTGAGTTTCTTGACTTCCAGTGGCTTGGTGAGCCGGTGTAGAATCTGTGCTGTTGTTGTCTTTGATTTCTTTCTTTCTTTTTTTCCCCCCAGGTTTTTTCTATACATATGAAATCCTGTGGCCACATTTCATGTGGGGTGTATTTGAGCTCATTAGAAACCATTTCCTAAATTTGATAAAACTAGGTTTCAGTATGAGGTACACTGCCACAATTGTTCAGGGTGTAGTGAAATTTGCTGTGAAGAATTAATAGGATTCCCAAAGGATATATTTTCCTGTTAAACCTAATCCTCATGATCAACAACTGTAGCTCCAAGTAATACTTGATGATTTCTTTTATTCATGTTTTTCCAAGCTTATTCTTACATATCCTCCAGGGTAACTTTTATTATAAGAATTGCCGGCTTTTCTGCCAAAAAAGAAACATGCTTTATATTCAGATGACAGGTAACAGAGTCAAAGCGTTTCTTCCTAATGGTACCTTAAGAATTATGGGCAATTTTTATAATTCTTATTATTCTCCAATTGCAGCCTGGAGCACTGACATTGTGTCTTCTTTTTCAGTAAGTGATGATAAATTAGGCAATTGTAGACAATACTGCTCCAGTGGACTTTCATAAGTAGTTTAGTTGACTAGCCACACAGGTTTGTGTACAACTGGTACAGCTATTTCATTTTGAGGTGGGGCAATATGTTATTTTCTAATTGAATTCATTTGAGAAAACAGAACCACATATGTTTTCTATGCAGCTCAAAATAATGACCTCACACTGGGGTGGCCCTGTGGTTCAGCCTCCCTTATCCCTGAAATGTTGGTATAGCTCAGCCAAGGAAAGTCAAGAGGTCAGATATTTGAGTCCTCTGCAGCTCAAGCCTCTGCAGTCATTCCACAGGACGTGTAGCTTTTCAGGGAGACCTAAGCTAGAGCAGGACCATCTCTGTTCTCAGCTCCCCTGTCCAGGACTTATATATGTGCCCTAGCTTCCTGCTGCTCATAACAAGCCTGGGGGAGCTTCATTTTGTAGTCTGAGGGCAAGGCACAGGCCATTTTCCATCAGCAGACAGGTGATGTGCTGTTTCTATTCTCCTTCACATTTTCCATCTCTATCCCTGAGACCTTTAAATGCCTCTCCCTCAAATGTTCTAATATACATATTTAATTAAGAATATTGTAGGACTTGTCAGAGTTTATTACTGAGGCCATAGACTACACTAGTTAGAGAGACTGGTACCTCTTCATTCTTGGAAATGCAATCTAGTGCAGTCTCTCTGGAAATCAGCATAAATGCTTATGAAAAAAACTAGAAGTAGATTTACTCTATAACCTAGCTATACCACTCCTGGACATGAACCCAAAGGACATTAAATTTTACTGAAGAAACACTTGCGTATCTGTGTTAACTACCACTCTACTCATAATAACTAAGAAATGGAATCAGCTTAGATGTCAATTAACTGACAAGTGGACAATGAAAATGTGAGTATATATACACAATAGGATGTTACTGAACTGTAAGAAAAATGACATTATGGAAATTGTGGGTAAATGGATAGAACTGAAAGTAATATACTGAGTGAGTTCATCTCTCAAAGAGAGAGGGAGAGAGAGAGAGAGAGAGAGAGAGAGAGAGAGAGAGAGAGAGAGAGACACGGTACCTGTTAGTCATTATGCTGTGTGAACCTGGGCAACTTAGTTAATCCCTCTGCATCCCAAAATCCTAACTGATACAATGGAAACCATAATGTTTTGAAGAATCCATGAACCACACAGAAAGACTTTGAACACTGCCTGATGGTGTGAGCTGTACAAGCATTTGCAGCTGAGCTTAAGCACTAGTCCCTTATTTTCTCTGTACATGCCTCTTTAAATATCTAATTCTGTACCATTCTTGTTTCATCTGATATCATAACAATTGCTTCCCATGCTGTTTTATAGCTCTGGCATTCTAATGACTATACTGTTCTATCCCATACAATGTTCAAGCTGATTTTATCTTTTCTCTGCTATCAATGCTGCTGTAATAAATGTCTTTTCTTTGAAATAATAAAAATAAAGAAGACCAAAGCTGAATATGTTTATAATTCAGATATGTTTTTCTGAGTGGGGTGTATAAGTTTTACTATTAGGGACTAGAAGAGCTCATACCATGGTCACTTACAGCAAACATTTATATTTACTACATTTATTTATTGTGTAACTGTTTATATTTGCTTTTGTGCTGGTGGTGACTGTGTGCCCAATTATCTATTGCAGAATTCAGCTATTTCACATGAATTACATTCTGTTAGGGAAGGAAAACACAGTGCCTCTGTTGCAGCCATTTGAAAGCCACCATCTTCCCATTGCCTGTCTTTAGATTTTTATCTATAGGAGATGTGTATGATTAGACAGTAGATTGACTTTTATAATTTATTGATAGCACTTTTAAACTTCTTGGAGCTCTTGAAAATGATTTAATGTTTAAGATATTCTACTGGCTGTGAGATAATCTGAATGAAATTAATTTTATTGTGTGACATGAATCTAAGTGGGGAGCCCGCTCTGCACACGGCATTCTATTACAGTAGACTGACAAGCTGTCATTTTCCCTTGCTTCGATGAGGCTGCCTGGAAAACGTACTTTCATCACTGTGTGGGCAGAGGCTGATTCCATGTACATAGCCTCATGGTTGTGGTCTATCTGTCATCCTAAAGATGAATCCCCACTGCAATTCTTTTGCTTTGAATTCAAAGATATTTGAGTATCTGGTAGGCTTAGAGGAGCCGACTCCTTTCAAGGAGAGACTTGTAACTAACTGTCCACACTACATTTTATGTGTGTGTGAATGTAGAGGTCAAAAAAGTACCCTGGGTGTTTTCTTTGGTGCCTTTAGTATTATTCTTTTGAGACTGAATCTCTCACTGACTTTGCCATCTTGGGCTTTTGGCTAGGATAGCTGGGCAGTGAGTTCCTGAGACCTGCCTATCTCACTGCTAGAATCACAAGCATGTCTGGAATTTTTTATGAGGGTGCTTGGGATTCGAACTCACATCCTTGTGCTTGTGAAGCAAACCCTCTTACCCACTGAGCCGCCATCTCCCCAGCCCTCCACTGTACTTTTAGGGCCTTTATTTGTGTGTCTAAAGAAAAAAAGATGTAATCCACAGACAACAAAATCCAACCTTCTATACATTTAGGAAAATTTGTAAACCATGACCTTCACCATTCTTCCAAATTCTCTTCTTTCCCTTTTACATGTCTTCCCTGCTCCTACATTCCAGTCAACTATTTATTTGATTATTTTCCCCATTTTTGTCTTCCACAAAATGCCATGTGAATAGAATTGTAATATGGACTGAATTGTAAAAATATAGTGAATTTTGAGTATGGCCCCTTTATAATATTGTAGCACTTCTGAAATGTTATTTATCTATGTTGATGCATAAAATGCGGATCTTCACTTCTAAATACTCCCTTCTTTCCTTCCTTTCTTTTTTACTTCTCTTTTCCTCCCTCCCTCCTTTCCTCTTTTTCTGTGGTATTGGGGTGTGAACCAGGGTCTAGGGCATGCAATGCAAACATTCAACTCAGCTTGCCATCTCTATTCTTTGTGAGTTGTTTATGCCATTTTTAAATATAGCACAATTTGTTTATAATTCTCCAGCTAAGGTACATTTGGGTTGTTTATAGCCTTTGGAAACTGGGAGGAATATTACTATAAACAGTTACACCATGGGTTCTTTGTAGACAACATATTTGTTTTCTTCCCATTTGAATTGTCAAAAATATTATTCAGTTATAGGAAAACACTGTTAAGAATTAGTTGGCATTTATGTAGCTATTATGGGCAAGAAAAAGACATCTTATGGCATTTACTTTTCTCAACTAGAAAAGTAAGTAATTTAAGGGGTTTATATTTCCCAAACTCTTATAATAATGTGTATTCAATTTTCTCCAAATATTATATACATTCTTACCTAAGATTGTTATTTGGTAACATAGTAATTCTGTTGTTAATGAGAACAAAATATTTTAGAATAATATCTTTGAATAGTTATCTTTAGAATAGAAAATACAGTAATTGTGTATTCATCTTGAATTTAATGCTTGAGTGAAGAATTTGTTGTGGCAAACTGTTGCTTCTTACCAGTTTTAGCAGTGTGTGTGTGTGTGTGTGTGTGTGTGTGTGTGTGTGTGTGTTCACATTTCTTCTCTATTGTATAAAACTGCTATTTATGTTCAAAAACCATAAAGCATAATTACTTTGGGAATTCTCTTTACTGCAATTAGTAGGGACCAAATGAGTTTTTGTTTGTTTGTTTCTGATTTTGTTAAAATCTTCCTGGTTATAGTTAATTCATAATTTAATATGGTATTTATAATTTTGTAATAATATAATTCCAGTAAAAGAAGTTCGCTTGTTTGTTTCTTTGTTTTGAGCCAGGGTCTTCCTATAGGTAATGTTGAGTTTGTAACCCTTCTACCTTAGCATCTTAAGTGTTGAGATCACAAGTATGCTCCATTGCATCTGTCTTTAATAACTGTTTTTACAGTATATGCTTTTATTGAACTTGATATATGTAAACTATCATTGCTACACAGACAATATACAAGTTACTAATAATACACATTTATGCATTATATATAACACTACACGCATACACATACACACACATATACACTGAACTCAGAATCTCATACAGGTACTTTACATTTTTATTTTTCATACCTGGGCTTCAAAATTTGCTGTATAATTTTATGACTCAGCACATATCATTTGAAAGCTATATATTGATCATATATATACATGTATTTAAATTTAATAGATTTAGATTTGCAATTGGAAAGGATATTATGCACTCTTTATTATTCTTTTCTACTGTGTGAGGGATAGCATTGTATTACATTATTAAATTCATTTGCTTTATCTATTGATGATCAAGTGGATTTTCATATTTAATATGTTATTTTGTTTTATATAAATATTTTCTTGTATTAAATTATCCTTGCATTTCTAGAATGAAAATTATTTGGTTATCATTTGATTATATGTTGAATTATTTTGCCTTGTATTTAGCATAGTATTTTAACATTTGTATAAGGGAAGGAATAAACCTGGATTTGTGAAATATGTCTTTGTATTATACAGTTATACTTGTCTTATAGTTTGATCTGGGTAGATTTTTTACATGTGATCCATTCTGAAATGATTTATGATAATGGGGTTATTTGAGTAAACACAAAATTGATAAGGAATTCATTAAGAAGGGTGTGTGTGTGTGTGTGTTTGTATGTGTATCTGTGTGTGTTTGTGTGTGTGTGTGTGTGATGTGTGCATGTGTGTGTGTGTGTGTGTGTGTGTGTGTGTGTGTGGTCAGATGTCAATGTTGGGTGTCTTCCCTGGTCCCTCTCCATGACTCTTCTTCAGTGTTTCACTGAATCTGGTCTCATAGATTTGGTGAGTCTGGCTGGCCAGTAAGCTCCAGAAATGCCCGTGTCCACCATCCAAGGACCCGAGTTACAGTCACATGTTGCCACACCTGCCTTTTTTTTATGGGTCCTGGGGATCTGAACTCAGGTCCTCGTTCTTATGTGGCAATCTGTTCACTTATTGACCCATCTCTCCAGCCCAGAAGCTTCTTAAGGAATGAACTGAGGGAGATCATTTTGTTTGAGCAGACTCCTGGCTTTTTCTAGATGTTTCTTTCCCCAGTCTCTCCTGTTCCCCTCTAGCACTGGGGACCTTCAGGTAAAGACTGCCTGCTCCTGCACAGATTTCTCCCTGTGAAAGGAAAAAAGTACTTATTGGATGACTATTGCTAATTTTAATAATTACTTCCTCAATATCTTCTCATAACTGACAGGGAGAATAATAAATTAGCATTCCTATGAAGTGGAATCTCATAGAAGTTAGGCAGTTTCTTAATGTTATGTGGAATTCAGCCAGTAACTGCAACTTAAATTAGAATGCAGTTGCGGCTTTCCTTTGGTTTTCCCATAATGCTGCATTCCACCATTTCTCCCAAATACGTGGCACTAACTGCTATGCCTTTAGTTTCTTGCTTGTGTTTTATGTATGCAACCCTTTACATTTTTCAGATTTTTGTTAACAGTGAGTGTCTTTCCAGTGACTTTGGTTCCCAAGGGTTACAAAGCTTCCAAACATAGTTTACTTATAACTGGATAGAACAGGGCTTCTAATAATCACAGTTCCTGACACTGCCCAAAATCTCATTATTGATTTGCAATTACTATTCATCATTTAATAACTGCTGCCACTTTAAAATCACTTATTTCACATGGGGGAGGGAGGACAGGTTGAGGATGACCTTGAATTTCTTATTTCTTGTCTATTCCTCCCCTGGGAGGAGTTAATTACAGATGCAAGCCACCATGTCCTCTTTATGTGGTGCTGAGGATTGAACCTGGGATTTCATGCATGTTAGACAAGCGCTCTCCCAACTGAACTACATCTCCAGCCTTGTCTTCTTTTGTTTTTACATCAATAAAAATCTTTATTATTTTAAGATATTGTAATTGCTTCGTCTCTTGGCTAATTGAGGAGATGGGGCCGTCTGTGCAGCCAATCCAGTAACAAAACCACCCCGCTTTAGTTAATATGTACCTTATGAAAATGAACTTAGTCTGTGAATTTTGGCACATGCCAGCTCAAAGCTATTCATTAGCAAATTTGCCTGCTACTTATTTCAGAGTTTCCTGGGTTGACTTATAACTGCCCACTTATATTCCTTTTCTAGATATCACCAATAATTTTACCAGAAAATATACAGAGACAAACTGAGTTATTGTGGAGCAAAATTTTCCTAGTTCACAAATTCTTGCAATGACATAAAAAAAAGTGTAAAGAACTAGAATGCTATATGTAGGAATATATACCCGTAGGAAAACCCATCAAATCCAGACTACAACTATAAGGCTAAGGATTACTTCAAGAAAATGATAGAGACCCTGACAAATATATCAAAACTGTTCATTTATCAAAATTGATAGGACTAAGTGTCAAAGGAGATAAGCATGTCACATCAAGAAGACAGATTTTGGACAACTAAGTTGCACTGACAGGAAGCTTCGGATGTGACAATGTCCAGACAACCAACAACAAGCTCACCGTTCAGTCTTCAATATTCTCTCAGGAAATGAAGAAGAGAAGAACTTCACAGAACTAAGTCAGTGTTGGTTACAAGGTCTCTACTGTGAGGGCTTGAAGCCGTTCAGCTCAGCTCAACAACCCACAGCAACTCCGAATTGCCAGACACCATGCAGGAGAGCTGGGCCATTTACTGGGTCAGACACTTCAATTTAAAATTTTCATTGGCTTAATTGGCAAGACTTCCTACAGAGAAATGAAGTTGACCATTTTTTCCCATAAAATTTCTTATTGTTAAGATATTGCTTTGTAGCAAATTACACAAATAGGATACATTTATGCTTCCTTGAAAAAATTTTCAAGTTTTTATTTATAAAACTAATTTTCAAAAAGAAAGCTGCTTTATGCATAAACATTAATATTGGGATAGTTATTGTTTTTAAAGTCAAGGATTAAAATACAGTCACCAAACTTATCATTTTTGTATGGAAACACCAAGACTGCAAGCATGAAGTTAGTCTCTCCAATCCACTTCTAGAAAGTATTAAGATGATTATAAAAGCAGATAAAAGATTCTGTTAAGATGGTTATCATAGGCACATGACCTGATTTTTTAAGCAAAAACTAGAAATTAAAATACTCATTGAAGGGTTTATTGATTATATTAACATCTATATAGTCAACTTCAGTGAACCCACTTAGAGAAAACAAAGTTTTTCAACATAGAAAGATACTAATGCCTTGCTCTGTAGTAAGTGAAAAATAAGACCATTGGAAAAATGGTTCAGTTGTTCATGCGGGGGATCTAGGCTTGACTCCCAGCACCCGCATGATAGCTGACACCAATCCATAACTGCATTCCAGGAAATCTGATGCCTTCTTCCCAACTCTGTGCACCAGGCATGCACGAAGTACTCATACATGATGGCAGACAAAACATTCATACACAATGAATGAATTTTTATAAAAGAAAAATGAGCGTAGGTGAACACCTGTCTGCATGTGTGCTGTTGTGGGTGTGCAGAGAGTTGGAGGTGGAGACAGAAGTGTTTGGTGAGAGCTTCCGTAACCTATGAAGAGAGGTCACATAGAAAGAGCAGGAGTCTGGATATTTTTATCTTTATTTTGTTCTTTTAAATTAAAAAATGACATTAATTAATTATTATTATTACATTATTTATTAAATTTTCAGTGTGTGTGTGATGCATGTTTGTGTGCGTGCAGGTATATAGATCAGAGAACAACTTGCACATAGCTAGATACACCATGTGGGCTCAAGGGATGGAACTTAGGTCTTCAGGCTCTGCTGCAATGCCCCTCAGGCACTTAACAGTCTCACTGGCCTCTATTAGTTTATTCTTATTGTTTGCTATTTAAAGTGATTTTTCATTTTGATGTGCTAAAAAAAAGACAAAACAAAAAGCAAAAACAAACAAACAAACAAAAAAAACCAAACAGGCAAAATGCGAGCCTGAAAGGACACTGAGGATACCTGGTTAGAGAAAACACTAGAAAAACTAGGAGGTGTTAGAAGATTAATTAATGAAAGAAGACGTGCTCAGAGCCGTGTCTGGATAGATGGCTATTCTATTGGCAGCTGAATGCTCACTGCCTTTGTTTTGCAGCCAATGAAACTATTCCTCTGCCAATCTCTGGCTCAAATCTACCCCCTCTTGCAACTATTGACAGCTAATTCAGTAGAGTTGTGAGAACAGCTTTGCTCTCTGCTTCATTCCAAAGCCAGTAATTGCGCACCTCCTTGCCTCATGTTCCAAGGGGTATTTTCATCAGTCACTTAAATGATATGTCACCAAAAGAGCAGCTGCCTCTCGGGCACTGTCCTTTAGATCTTCTCAGAGCTTTCTGGATCTTTAATTCTGGGAGCAACCATTTTATTCTTTTTATACTGATTGGAAAACTGAGGCTCAGCAAATCTTGTCAGAGGTCAGGGCTGGAACTCAAAAAGCCCCCTCCAAGGGACTATGCTTGCAAGGATCTGCTCTTGTGCCCACAGAGATTACAACCTTCTTGAAATTAAGTTTTCCATTATTCTTTGTCTCCAAATATATTGCCTTATTTAAAAAACAACTTTTTAATGTTTATTTATTACTTCAACTTCCATCTCCATCACAGTCCCCTCCCTCCACCCCTCTCAGTCCCACCCTTCCATCCTCTCACCCTCTCCCACCTATCCTACCCCTCTGGTGTGGGGTGCCCTACATATCAACCCCTTTCAGTTCAGCAGCCATATGAGGGCTAAGAGGAAGCTCTTGCACTGGGGTCCTACATGGCAGCTCCACTAGGCAAAGTCTCCCACTAACAAGTAACAAAGTCTAGGTTCCTGTTCCTTTCAGTCTGTTGCTTGCAGGACAGTTATCTTGCGCTATAGGGCTAAAATCTGATTATAAGTGAATAGAGGCCATGTGCATCTTTCTGGGTCTAGGTTAGCTCACTTTGGATGAGCTTTTCTAGTTCCATCCATTTGGCAGCAAATTGCATTGATTGCCTTGTGTCTGATGGCTGAGTAGTATTCCAATTTGTAAATTGTACCACAGCTTTTTAAAAATCCATTTGTCAGTTGAGGGACATCTGGATTGTTTCCAGTTTCTAGCTATTACAATTAAAGTTGCTAGGAACATAGTTGAGGAGATGTCCTTGTGATTTGGTGAGGAATCTTTTGGATGTATACCCAGAAGTGGTATGGCTGAGTCTTGAGGTAGAGCTATTCCAAATTTTCTAAGATATCACCAGACTGATTTCCAGAGAGGTTGTACAAGTTTGCACTCCCACCAGCAATGGAGGAGTGTTTCCCTTTCTCCACAATGTCACCAGCATGTGCTGTCATTTGAGTTTTTGATCTTAGCCATTCTGACAGGTGTAAGATGGGATCTTAGAGTCATCTTGAGTTGCATTTCTCTGATGATTAAGGATGATGAGCATTTCTTCAAGTGTCTTTTGGCTATTAAAGACTGCAATTTGTGAATTCTTGGTTTAGCTCTGTTCCTCATTTTTTTAATTGGATTATTTGGTTTCTTGGTGTTTAATTTCTTGAATTCCTTATAAATTTTGGATATTTGCCCTCTGTTGGGTTGGGGGGTTGGTAAAGAAAGATCTTTTCCCAATCTGTAGGTTGCTGTTTTGTTCTAATGACTGTGTCCTTTACCTAACCAAGTTTTTCAGTTTCACGAGGTCCCATTTATTGATTGTTGGTCTTAGAGCCTGAGCTATTGGTGTTCTGTTCAGGGAGTTGTCACCTGTGCCAATGAGTTCAAGGGTTTCCCCCACTTTCTCTTCTATTAGATTTAATGTGTCTGGCTTTATGTTAAGGACTTTGATTAACTTGGACTTAAAATTTGTGCAATGTGTTAAATATGGATCTACTTGTATTCTATTACATGTTGACTTCCAGTTAGACCAGCACCATTTGTTGAAGATTCTGTCCTTTTTCCATTGTATGGCTTTGACTTCTTTGTCAAAAATTAAATGACCACAGGTGTGTGGGTTTATTTCTGGGTCTTCAATTCAATTCCCTTGATAAAAAATCCAACACCATTTTATGCTAAAAGCCTTGGAGAGAGCTGGCATACAAGCACCATACCTAGAAATAATAAAGGCAATATACAGCAAGCCAGTAGCCAACATCAAATTAAATGGAGAGAAACTTAAAGCATTTCCCCTAAAATCAAGGACAAGGCAATGATGCCTACTCTCCCCATATCTCTTCAACATAATACTTAAAGTTCTAGGTAGAGCAATAAGAAAACTAAAGGACATCCAGGGGATACAAATTGGAAAGGAAGAAATCAAAGTATCCCTATTCACAGATGATATGAGAGTACACATAAATGACCCCAAAAATTCCACTAGAGAACTCCTACAACTGATAAACATTGTCAGGAAGGTGGCTGGATACAAAATTAATTTTAAAAAATCCATAGCCCTTCTTTGTACAAAAGATAAATGGGCTGAGAAAGAAATCAGGGAAGCAGCACCCTTCACAATAGCCACAAACAATATAAAATACCTGGGGGTAATTCTAACCAAGCAAGTGAAAGACCTGTACTACAAGAACTTTCAGCCCTTGAAGAAAGAAACTGAAGAAGATATCAGAAGATGGAAAGATCTTCCATGCTCATGGATAGGTAGGATCAACATAATAAAAATATCCATCCTACCAAAAGCAATATACAGATTCAATGCAATTCCTGTTAAAATACCAATATAATATTTTACAGACTTTGAAAGAACAATTCCAATCATATTGAATAACAAAAAATCCAGAATAGTTAAATGTATCCTGTACAATAAAAAATTTTTCATAATCATTTTTGAAAGGATTTTTTTCCTAAAAATTGCTTACATAAGTTATCTCTCTAAACTGTCTAACCCTGCATGCTATGGAAGTGCATTCAGGGGACAATCAGTTCAGTTACCAATCAGGCCATATTCAGACTTTCAAAAAAATTATCAATTAATTTTAAAATCTGATTATGGCCCCCTCCCTCTCTTCCTTCCAGTCTCATTCTCCCACCCTCTTCCTGATTTCCACTCCCTTCCCTTCTGCTCACAAAAGGGAGTTGATCCTCCCAGTACCAACCCACTCCAGTTCATCAAGTCAGAGAAAGCCTAAGAGAAATTTCTTCCACTGAGGTCAGACATTGTAACCCCGCTAGAGGAGAGTGATTTTGCAAACCGGCAAGATAACCTATGTCAAAAGGCAGTCCTCTCTCCACTTGTTAGGATATTCACATGAAGACCAAGCTGCCAATCATCTGCATATGTGTGGTGAGCCTAGGTTCAGTCAGCTTAATGTGTGAGTGTGGGTCTCAGCATCTGGTTGATCCACTGCTGGGTGGAGCCTCTCATAGGACTGCTATGCTGTCTGCAAGAGTATCATTAATAGTGACAGGGGTTGGCTCTCTCCCATGGGGTGGGTCTCAAGTTGTGCCAGTAATGGATTGGCTCTTCCCTCCATAACTGTTCCATCTTTATCCCGGTACATCTTATAGGTTGGGTAAATTATGGGTTGAAAGTTTTGTGGGTAGGTTGGTGTCCCCTCCCTTCACTGTGAGTCCTGTCAGGCTTTGAGGTGGCCACTTCCATCACCTTGTTCCTTACTGCTAGGAGTCTCATCTAGAGTCACCCTCTTATCTTCCCAGGAGTGTACCCTGTTGGAGGTTTACCATTTATTTCATAGATGTCCCCCCATCAGTTTTCTTTCCTCTCTCAGCTCTCTCACCTTTCAAACCCACTTTCTCCACACCTGATTCCCTCTATCGTTCCCCTCCCACACCCTTTCCTACTCAGTTCCCTCTCTTCATCCACTTGCAATGTCTATTTTATTTCCCTTCTGATTGAAATTCAAGCATCCTCCTTGGGCCCACTTTGTTACTTAGCTTTATTGGGTCTATAGGTTGTCCTAAGTATGATTGTCCTGTATTATATCGCCAATACTCACTTATAAGTGAATATATACTGTTTTAAAAAATAAAGATGCATTCTTGTCCTGTGTGAAATGATCCAATCCAGGACAAATTAAGTTATATAAAGGCAGGTTAATTGGATAGCCAGATAGCAGAGGGAAAGGGAAACATGCGTGCTCATGCAGAGAGAGAAATAGAGAGGAGAGCAATAGAGACAGAGTGGGGGGAAAGAGAAAGAGAAGAGAGAGAAGAGGGGAGTGAGGGGAAGAGCCAGAGGAGTAGAGGGAGGGAGGGAGAGAGAGAGAAAGAGAGAGAGAGAGAGACCCCCAAGATGTCTGAGTTATGTAGGTAAAGGCTTCTGGGAGCAGGGCATGCCATGTGGCAGGTAGAAACTGAGGCATTCTGGAAGAATCTAGAGATCAGGCAGACCTAATACATACCGTGCATGTTTTTCTGGGTCTGGGTTACCTCACATAGGATGATTTTTCTAGATCCATCGATTTGCCTGCAAATTGCATGATTTCCTTGTTTTTAATACCTGAATAGTATTCCATTGTGTAAATGTGCCACAGTTTCTTTATCTGGATTGTTTCCAGTATCTGGTTATTACAATAAGCTGATATGAACATAGTGGAGCAAGTGTCTTTGTGGTATAGTGGAAAATCTTTTGGGTATATGCCCAGGAGTGGTATGGCTGGGTCTTGAGGTAGAATTGTTCCAAATTTTCTGAGGTACTGCCAGATTGATTTCCAGAGTGGTTGTACAAGTTTGCACTCCTACCAGCTGTGGATGAGCATCCCCTTTTGTCTGTATCTTTGCTATCATGTGCTGTCACTTGAGTTTTTATCTTAGTCATTCTGACAGGTGTAAGGTGGAATCTCAGAGTTGTTTTGATTTGTATTTCCATGATGACTAAGGACACTGAGCATTTCTTTTTTGGGTGATCATATTCTTTTTTAAAAATTTATTATGATTTATATATTCATTTTAACATGTCATTCATAGCCACCTCCCCATTCTCCTCCCAATCTTACCCTCCCACCCGCTGCCCCCATTGTTTCTCGGTCATTAGAGATTCCTTTGTTGTGAATTCTCGGTTTAGCCCCCTACCACATTTTTTAAATTAAGCTTTTAGGTTTGTTGGTATTTAATCTCTTGAGTGCTAGAGTTTGTTGTTCATTTTATCAGTATTGTTTGCTCTTTGGTTCATTTAAGGACTTTGAACTTGTGGAGAATGAATCCTATTTCCCATTTCATGACAAGGACTCAGGCAGGCATCACTAGCCTTTATGTCAACACTTACCATCAGATCTTAATGGAGTCAACAGCTGTAAGCACAAAAGTATATGTCTTCATACGAGACTATGACACTGCATAATATGAGTCATTAGCCTCAACAGAAAATCTCTTTTCAGCACAGAGAAATATTTACAACAGCTGAAAATAAATATTGACCTTGGTTTTCTTTTAGCCAGAATTTATTCCCTGTGTAAATAAATTTCAGTATTTACCTGAAAAGTTAAAAGCTATTTACTAGAAGCCTAAGATATCTCATTTAGTCCTATACCAAAAATCTTGCACAGTGCCCAGTAACGGCAATTCAATTACTAAAGTGTCTGACTTCCAAAATCCTATCCTAACCATGTGTCAAAATAAATCTTTCTTTCTCCCCCCCCCCACACTTACACACTCAGTTTTCCCACTATACATCCATCAATATAAGAATGTAAGAAATCATCTTTCTAGTTCATGCTTCCTTTTGTTCAGATTATCTTTGGCCCAAGAAACAGAGAGTGACCAAGGAGAGTACAGCAGAACACTTAGCTTCACACAATGACTACAAACTTTGCATATAGCTTTATTCGTCATAGCTAGAAACTGGAAACCCAGATGCCCTTCAACCAAAGAATGGATTTTAAAAACTGTGGTACATTTACACAATGGAATACTACTCAGGTATCAGAAAAAAGGTAACATGCAATTTGCAACCAAATGGATGGAACTAGAAAAGCTCATCCTGAGTATGCTAACCCAGATCTAGAAAGATACACATGGCAGGTATTCACCTATATCTGAATTTTAGACATATAATACAGGATAACTATCCTACAACCCACAGACTCAAAGGAACAGGAACTTAGCATAACTATCCTACAAGGAATTCCACCCAGCAGCAGATCAAAACAGTTGCTGAGAGACCCAGTCAAACATTAGGTGGAGCTTTTAGAATCCTATCTAAGAGAGGGAGGAGGAACAGAGAGACCCTGAGGGGTCATATCAACACATAAAGATCAACAGAACCATCCATTCTAGGCCCCCAGAGGCTTACAGAGACTGAAGAGATAACCTAAAAAAAAAAAAAGAAAAAAGAAAAAGGAAAGAAGTTTAGACTAGACGTAGACCCCCCCTCCCCATACAGACATAGATGATAGGCCACTTGGTCCTCATACAGATCCCTTAGCAAGTAGTCTCAGTGATGGACCTTATTACCTGTTAGTGGGACACTTTACCTTAGCTGAGCTGCCATTTTGGGCCCCAGAACAAGAGGAAGCTCTTAGCCCTCATGTGACTGATGAACTAAGGGGGGCTGATATGTGGAAGCCCCCACACTGGACGAGAAGGATAGATGAGAGAGAGAGAGAGAGAGAGAGAGAGAGAGAGAGAGAGAGAGAGGGGGGGGGGGGGGGGGGGGGGGGGGGGGGGGGGAGGGGGGTCTGTGATGGAGATGTAATTTGAATTAATAAATAAATATTTTTAAAAAGAGTAACAAATAAATGATCAGATCTTGGGGGAAAACCAAAAATACTTTGCATACAAAAGAATCATTTTGTAGAGAACATTCCACAGCTTGCTATTTTTAGTCTAGTTTCTTGAGGTGAAGAACAGAACCATGACGTGAGATCCTCAGGGGCTGGGAGGGTGGAAGGTGTAAGTCTTCATGTGGAGAAGAAACTATATTGTCTACAGAGTACTTCTTCAGGAAGCTTTATTTTTTGACGTGAGATTCAAGACCTCATGCTACCCCATTAACAAGAAAACTCGTGTTTCCAGTGAAAATTCTGTAATTCTTACACCACTGTTTAATACCTGGGTATTTGAATATTAAAGAGGCAACTCCATGGAGAAGTCCAGCTCTGCCCTGCTCTTGTATATGAACACCAAGCAAAGCAAACAGATGAGGGAGGATAAATGAAAATCAATACACTTGAAAAGGCCTCTTGCATCCAATTGATTCAAGCTCAGTGGATAATAGCAAAGCAGAAAGCGGGATGGTGTTAACGTGGCCCTGGCGCTAAATCCCATTTATGGGAATTACAGTAAGCAAGTTAAAGCATGAGGGGATTTAATGGACCACAATGAACTCTTTACTGTGGAGTTTTACAGATGTTTTTAATATAGTCTTATCACCATACTATCTGAACTTCAATGAGGCAAGATAACACTTTACAGTATGCATATTATTTTTCAAAACCTAGAATGTCAGAATAGCAAAATGTTATTTCGAGTTAAGGAAGGCAGCTGTTGGAGTTAGACGCTGGAAGGGCTTACTTCATAGGAAAAGAAAGAGGAGCTGCCAAAGTCTTCATGGTTGCTCCAGGTGGCATGGCAAACTGTTGACTTAGCTCTCCCCCAACGCATGTGACCAACACTCCAGTGTTATTTTCTTTTTCTCTCTAAAAATCAGCTAGGGGATGCTGGACTAAGTATGCAGGATCTGAGAGATGAAACGTCAGAAAAACCACATCAGCTGGTTGCTAGGCTGGATTCTTTCGTTGCTGCTAAACTTTTAGAAATTTAGCAGTGGTCGAAATAAGCCCATTTTTTATAACAACAAAATTTATGGACAGCATAAATGGTATCCATGGGAACCAGTTAGATAATTATAGCACACTCATACAACAGGTTATTATAAAACTGATACATAAATTGAGGATGATCTATATGTAAAGATACAGAAAGAGTTTTTTTTTTTTCATGTTTTTCTTTGAGACATCATCTCACCCACCTCAGGGCAGCCTAAAATGCAGTATTTTGTTAAGGATGTCTTTGAATTCCACTCCCTTCTGCCTCTCCTTCCCTAGGCATGTGCTTTTAAATGTAAACAACTAGCTCAAAACATAGTATTCAAAGTGATGTCATCTATATTAAAACTGAATGCTTCTTCTACACATCTGTGATCTGTTTATAACTATATATTTTGTCGTCCTGTGATGTCATACTTCTGGTTGTGGGGATAAGATTTTGGGGAACAGAGAAATTTAGTAATGAACAAACAATTCAAGCTACTAAAAAAGTGTCGTTAACTAAGGAGTAAGGTTTAAGTCACTTGTAGTTTAGTGTTAACCTTTGGCCCCCATGGTCAGTGTGGCCCTGAGACAGGCAGTTGGCCGGGAGTTTACTGTGGCTCCTAAATGTCCTACAACTTTCAAGTGCTAAGAACTTCTTTTCACAGGCCAAGTCACAAAGGCCCATGGAATTCATGTAACAGCAGCAGACTCCACCTCTGTGGCACATGTCCCCCTAACTTGCTTTTTCAACGTGACAGAGGAACATGACAGATTTTGTCTAGCTAACATTAGCATGCGAGACCCTTTGCAATTACTCCTGACCTATGTTTATTCCCTATCTATTTCTGGCCATTTTGCTCCATAAACCCCACTCCTTACTCCTAGGATACAGGCTATGCAACCACCTCAGTTTTGTTCAGCACTGTGGTGATTGGCTTTAAAGTTAATTTGCCACAAATTACAATCACCTGAGTCAGGGGCCTCAACTAAGAAATTGCCCTAAATGCCTTGACATGAGAAGACCCTCTCAAAACATGTGTAGGATCTTCTGGTAGCATCCCAGATGAAAAGTGCAGGGCAGAAGGAAGTTCATTTGCCTTTTGTTTGCTTGGCGTCCCTCTTGCCACTAAGTTGACTTACCCTGCTGCTGCTGCTGCTGCTGCTGCTGCTAATTCCTTCACTGATATGTGGACCAGAGTTTCCAGGCTTCCACCTTGGACTAGGGAGAAGAGGCTTTCCAGGAACCTTTCAGATTTTCAGTGCCAAATTGGGACTATTCAGGTACACAAGCCTTGTGGACTAAGCATCTACTAGGTTCTTGGCTTCTCTGGAGTGAGATGGCCATTTGAGGACCACTCCAATTGCTGAGGCACCCAGCCTTAAGGACCCAGCAACTACAGATTCTCAGTCTGTCAGCTGTGAGACAACTATTGTTACTATTTCCATGTAAGCTGGTTTAATAAACTATGCAGACTCCCTTTCCCAGGATTCAAGCCTTCCGGCCCTAAGACTGGAAGGTCCTAGTCACACTGGGATAGGCTGATCACCATCAAACACTGCAGGCCATCTTATCTTGTGTCTCTCCCATGTATTGCTTATTTTCTTTGTCTAGATTGTTCTTTGACTCCCTCTTCGCAGAACACCTGCTTATTAACCAAGACCCATCCCCAACTCCCCTCCGGATTACTTCTGCTCAGTCTTACTAGGTATACTTTATTTGATCTCTTTCTTTGGATCTTTCTTGGTTATCTTCACAGCTACAGTGACTAACACAAAAACTTTTCTTGTGGGACTTTGGACAGAATTGACTTCAGGGTCATTTCTCTGGGATGTGCCCTTGTTGAGTCAAAGTCATTTTGTGAATCACATTCCCTAAGCCACAGCAGGTGTCCAGACAAAGGTAGAGGGAAGAGAGAGAATCTTAAAACCTGTAGAAAGCACCTAGAAACTGTCTCTTAGGGCAGGATGGAATAATGAGAAAGTTTATGTATAGAACTGCCAGCCTTGCTTTGTAGTCATGAGTGTGGTTTCAGTAGTCAGCAGGGGAAGCTTCTTGGGGTGTCTGATGTGGTGCCCTGAGTTGGTTTCCTATGGTGGCCATGGTAAAATGAACAGGCTGGGCAACTTAATGTCTTCATGTGATCCTCCTCTGTCCAAATCTCTTTGTGTAAAGCTGTCCAGATCTTGGGTTACATTCCAGTAACAGTCTGATTTTAACTAAATTATGCCTTTCAAGAGCATGTATCTAAGTGCAGATAGTCTGTGTCCTGGGATAGCTAGCCTCAAATATTTCTGGTTTACTTATGGAAGCTAATGAATTATCTCTGCTTTGGGGGCTACCCTCAATTTAATTTTCACTCAGTGTCATTTTCAGAGAAATATTCCCCTGTATAGAGTTCTGTTGCATTTGGTAAGTACCATTTTCACACAGTACTAAAATAATTTGTTCAGATGTCAATCTTCTGTATTAGGTTGTATGTAGACTTCTCCAGGTGAAGGCTGTTGTTCTCACCTCTAATTCTAACCCTTTAGGTTCTGGCATGTACTATGTAAGAGGTTGGCAATAATTGTCAAATGAATGAAAAAAATGATTTACTATTAAGAGCAAGAAGCCTGGAAATGTGAAGATCCTTTCCAGCTTCATTTTAACTGTTCAGATTAGTAGTTTCTGGGCCATAACCCTAAGGTGGTTGCAATGGTAACTCTGTGCTCTGCTCCCAGCATTATTGCACAGCTGCAAGACCCAGGAAACAAAGGACAGTAGCAGTGGCAAACATGGAGACTCTAGGAGGGCACAGAATATGAAGGAATAGCAGACAGGTCTGAATCTGTGTTTGCAGAGACCACATGCCTTCATTCCATGATGCATAATAAACCAAGAGAGAATAGAAACTCACTATCGCTGTTTCTCTGAATTGTGATTTTAGATGCCAAAGTTTTTAACAATGATGAAGAATGTAAGCACAGAAACAGGAGAATATTATTACATAGAATTTCACATGCTCATGGAATGTGTTAAAGTGCATTTTTGAAATATCTCTCTCTCTCTCTCAAATAAAAATACTATTTTAAGATTTTCCTTTCTTAAATTTTGAGCTCCCAAGGGTTAAAGATTAATTCCCTAGTGGCATTTTACCATCATTTATCAAGTTCAGATGTCATAAACCATTCTTCTTCTTCAATGCACAGAATCTCTGAGCAATTATCTCTCCGTGCTTTTCATTGACGGTGAGTTTGGCTACAGTCCAAGAACCCCCCTTTACTACCTATTACAAGCAGCAATTACAGCCATCCCAAACCATTAACTTAAAAAAAGTTAGCTCCCTGTTAGGAGGTTAAACTAAATGTGTAACTTTCAACAGATGTCTTTGTTCTCAGGAGTCAAAGAAGAAAAGGAGCCAGGAGGCAACAGCTGAGCCGTGAAACCTTCTGGCAGGCTTGCTCAGATTGTCTCGCTGGCTTATGGGTTGGCTTGAGGAGGTTGTAGCTGTTGGGAGTGGCTTAGGGATTGTGTATAAGCAGGGAGGGTATCCTGGGAAGAGGTGGACCTTTTTCAAGAAAGGGATAGACATGGGAGAGAGGACATGGTACCCAGTCCTGAGTAAACTAGACAGTTACTATAGAGAACAAGAGGAATAACAACAGAGCAATGGTGAGTCACATAAATAGATACGCTTTTCAGGAATCAGTCTGAGTCCATGTCACAATATTTAAATTTCTTTTCAGTTATTTCTCCAGAACTCTATAGCAGTTTGGATATACATGCAAGATGAAGTGCACTTTCAATTTTTTGATGCATGCCGTGTGTGTGAGTTCCTGCGTATGCACTTGTTTGTGCCGGGTGAGAGGACAAACTTGGATGTTATTCCTCAGGTCTTGTCCACATGTGCTTTGTGACAGGTTCTCTCACTGACCTAGTTCTCATTGATTAACCTAAGGTAGGTGGCCAGATCTGCATGTCTGTGCTACTGATTAACCTAAGGTAGGTGGCCAGATCTGCATGTCTCTGCTACTGATTTACCTAAGGTAGGTGGCCAGATCTGCATGTCTCTGCTACTGATTAGCCTAAGGTAGGTGGCTAGATCTGCATGTCTCTGCT
>CAJQZJ010031962.1:356039-375519 GCA_907164525.1 Lophiomys imhausi | reverse complement strand
AGGTCCAAGAAGAAGGGGCAGATTATTGAATATGCCCTTATACCTTTGTATATTGATACAAAATTAGTAGTTTATTTGGCTAAAGTGGTATTGACCATTGTTTATTGTGCAAAAATAAGATTGTATTGGATTACATCGGTATTGATCTTTGTATATTGATACAAAATTAAGATTATAGTTGGCCACAATGGTATTGACCCTTGTATATGGACGTAATATTAAGATTGTATTGGGCTACATAGGCATTGATCTTTGTATATTGATACATAATTAAGAGTATATTTAACCACAATTGAATAGATCTTTGTATATTGATACAAAATTAAAGGTAACGCTTCCTAATGGTATCATACCTAGAGATACTTAAAAATAAAATGTGAAGCTCTGACCTCTTGATACCAACCGTCTAAAACGGTCTAGGATAGTTAAGTAAAACAAACTCCTAGTCATGCAAACATGTCACTTTGTAAGCTACTATGACAGTCTATCACAGATATTCTCTAAACTATCCAGTAATCAAGTTGCTAAGAGACAAGCAACATTTGCTTTTCTAAATACAAGAGATGGATAGGGCATCTTCAAAAACCCCAAGAGATCTACAGAATATGGCATTCAAAGATGTTATCTTAAATCAAGATTTTTTTTTATATCGAGACATATCAGCGCCTGACAGCACCCCCTATTCTACTCCAAGTAGAAGATAAGCATCGAAGAACCTCCACTGTAAGATGGTTGAATTAGTGGCAAGCCTATCTCTTGGCATGAAAAAACCCCTTGCACCAACTGCAGACAGACTGTTGTCCAAAAAGGACAAAACTTGGTAGCAGGGAAGTCGACAGCCTAACTCTGCCAAGACAGGGTAGGTAAGTCCTTCATAATCCCTGCTCTACAACAAATGTCTGTCATAGAAACAGGACCCAAAGGCTGAAGACTGATGCAGGAATGTATGGAGAGAAAATGGGAACTGTCCAGGCACTCATTGGTATGTCCTTTCTTACTTTTAGAAGCTGCAGGCCCCGCACTTCCTATATAAGCAAATATATTTATCCCTCTCAGGTCTCTGAGGTGGTTGAAGAATAGACAGCTAGAGTCTCATAGTTAAATTTTGAGTTGTTTAGGAATCAAGAGGGTGTTATAGATCTAAGAAGATACTCTTAAAAGTGTGTTGCAAGTTAGTATGAATGTTGAGTCACATATAGACCTTTAAACTCATGGAGATGGTTAGATAGTAGAATGTTAAAGTCAGGGGCCAAATATGTATAAACTGGACATTGGGAAGGTATACTGGGCCATTTAACTCTCACAAATGTGGCATATTTATAACTGTTGTTTTGTATAATACTTACTCTAATAAGAGAAGGAACCATCTGTTGGACTGAAAGGGGAAACTTCTGCGGGGAAGAGGGTGGAAGGGCAGGATAGGAAGGGGGAATAGGGAGGGGTTTGTTACTGAGATGTAACTTGAAGAAAAAAAATAAAGTATTTAAAAAAAAAGATTTTAATGACATTATATGAAGTGGGGTATTTCACTCTATTTAACTCTACTTTCCTGACAACTTGCAATCTCTTTTCTGAGCTCTTCTGCCCTCCACCATGTTTAAGCAATTTATAGAACTCTACAGATACAGTGATAAACCTATGGATGTGAGGAGAGATGTAAGGTTTAGGTTTCTTGTAAGATTGTTTTTTCCCCATGGAGGGAACTTGCTGGGGTATGAGGCATTTAGTCGGCTATGAATTTTGCTCATCTTTCCAAATCAAAATGTGAAAACTCCTGGTAACCGTATAAATGAAAAGTTCAATTTATCTGATTTTCTTTACAATGAAGCCCATTATTCTCTCTTATCCTTTTCTCAACATAGAATAAAAAACGCAGGAATGTTTTTGTTCACTACATTAAACAGGTTCTGTAAGACTCACCATATTCATCTAAGTAAAAGACATACACAAACTGGGGAGACATCCCTTAAATCCTGTCACTTCTCATCCACCCAGCTCCTGAGGAGGAAGAAAAAGCTGCAGAGAGAATGTGATCAGTCATCCTAAACTGGAACTGAAACCATCTGATCAGACTGAAAAAAATCCATTAAGTTATTTTATTAGGTTGAAGCTATATCTGAGTGGCCATTTCAGAGAGACTTCATACTGTTCGGTTGGCTCAGATGATCTTCAGTGCAATACAGGTACAATCTGGGCACACAGGCCATCCAAATCACTCAGAATCTGAGTCCTTCTGACTTCCACCAACTCAAGAGAGCTCACACCCAAAATCAGGCTCACTAACCTGCTTCCTGGTATTGCTCTTCCTGGTGTTGTTCTTCCTGGTATGTTAAAGTTTCATTACCTGAGAAATTAATTGAAAGGAAGGATTTGTTTTGCTCAAAGTTTTGCATCTTTCATTTCATCTTGGCTACTATGGAGGTTCACATGGTGGCCAGGGAGTGGAAGACAGAATTTCCACACAACATGCTTTCTTGTTTGTTTTGTTCCCTCTCTGAAACAGACCACAGACATACCTACAGGCATTCTTTGCTCATCTCCTCAGAAGTTTTCAGAATGATGCAGAGTTAACCATGTCTGACATTTTGGCCTCTCCACACTGCCTGAATCTCTTTGTTGCACAAAATTGTCTCGCTAGACAGCAAAATAGACTCTCTAGAAATGAAATAAGAGCCACAGTCTTTAGGATTTAGCTTACCATTAATATTGAATCACACCGACAGGCATCTGATCTTGACAAATGAACTCAGTTTTGACACTTATAAAATGGGTTCCTCAAGCCACAAGGCCAATTATGCCATGCTGACCCTTTCTCTTCATTGTTCTGTGACTCTGGCTAGATTTTTGAGAGATTTCTTTTGTTTTCTTTCCTTCTTTCTTTTTTTTTTTTAAGATTTTATTTATTTATTATGTATACAGAACACTGTATACATAATAAATAAATAAAGGGCATCAGATCACATTATAGATGGTTGTGAGCCACCTTGTAGCTGCTAGGAACTGAACTGAGGACCTCTGGAAGAGCAGTCAGTGCTCTTAACCTCTGAGCCATCTCTCCAGCCCCCTCTGGCTAGATTTTTACACTTTGTAAGGCATGACTATATTTCCGTAGTGTTTTGAAAACCATAAAACACAATGCCATATACCACTGTCCTGTATTTGTCTATCTTCCTTGGTAGATTCTGTCAGATTAGGCTCTGTGTAGACCTAGTCTTCTAAGCATACAGAAAATATAATGATCAGTTCTGGCCCAAGATTTACCTACAAATACATATCTTCCTTCTCTCTAGACAGCATCTTAGAGTAGTGTAAGCCTTTAGAGGAACCAGTCCTGGCTAGAGAGGCAAAATGCATTCTAACCATGTAATTACCCTCTTCTGGAAATTAAAGAACACACATATGAAGCGTTTACAAAAATAATCTCCTGATAGTTGAAAAAAATCCAAGAAAATACTTAATTCATTTCTCTCAATCTTCCCCCTCAAATTAAGTGCCCAACACCTACATCTTACTTGGTGGGCTCCTTCCCTTAGCAATGCATATTGTAATATAGTTTCATAAAGGAGAAGGAGGTTATGTTTTTAAATCTGTATTATTCAAAAATTTATAAATAGCAATCAGTTTTAAGGTACTTTTTGTACAGTTCTTGACTCAACAACTAAACTACCTGGTACTGAGTCAGTTCTATGCCTGCTGTTGGATGGTGGTAGTATAGGTAGGTACATAGACCTGTGCTCCATTCTTCTCTGTCTCCACATCATAATCTGGATTTGGACAAATCATTGACCTGGGCTTTAATTTCTTCATGTGTAAAATGAAAAATTTGAGCTCTCAGGCCCCTTCTGCCTTCATCTCTAGTTCTTTATCAAATCATTTGAACATGGGAAAAGCTAAGACTTCTTAAAAGTGTCCAAATTTGTAGATATACAAAAATGAATGTGAACTAAAAGGTAGCTTTTATGATTCCAGAAATTTTAGTTTGTTTTGAAGAAAGAACCATATTTGCTAACTTTAACTGTGGGGGGGCCTCTGCTCTACTACCAAATCCAAGGATAAAATATAAGCCATCTGTGCATGGGGACACCCAGACCTAGACTTGCCTGCCTTGTCCTCTTTTACTGAATTCATTGCCTGAGACCTGGTGATTCCCTCTATTCAGGATGCTGTTTTGAGTGGGTTTCGTTAGGCTAGAGCTCAACAGCTGATAATACACTGCTTCTAAGGAGTACTCCCTGCTATGGATTTCAGCTACCACACCTAAGGCAGATGAGAGAGGTGCATTGTTAACAGCTCCTTGCCCTTAATGCAGAGTACGACTTGGCTGAGAGCAACTGCATAACATAGGCCTCAACTTTGGTTACTCACTGGATTCACAGGATACACCTTTAAAAATTCATGTTAATTCTTTCTCCAGGTTCCATTACATCATAATCTTTTGAGAGATGTGTGATCACACTTGTTTTTTAAGTTATAAATCTCAAGATGTCAATGACAGCCAATGAGGGGAATCATTACTGTGTTTGAATATTCAAAGAACAAAATGAGAAAAAATGAGATGGGAGTCCCAAGAGTCTAGACAAAAAGTTACAGACCCAAGTCAAAGAGACCTGGAATTGTCACGTTCTGAAAATATCATGCTCTGTCTGAGGTTCAGGGACAGGGTGACAGCGGAATAAGAAGATGGATCTGAAATAATCACCCTGAGATGGAGGGTAAGTAGAACAGGGCTCTGTGGAGCAGGGACATGTGTGCATCAATGCAAAGTGCTAACTAAGCCTGTGTCCATCACTGTGAAGTGCTCCAGAGTCTAAAATGTTAGCAAGACTTGGATGAGTGCATGCCTTGCATACCTCCTCTTAACTGTGCCCCTAATTAAATGCTTTTAACGATACCTCCAGTCATGCAGAGAATTAAGAGAAACAGTTTAAAATCTTATCACCATCAAAAGAGTACCCATTTTGCAAAGTTGAGTATATTTTTTACATTTTCAAATGAAATTACTTTGATTCAGAAAATGCTTTGAAATCATAACAGAGGATGAACTTACTGGAGGTCATTTTTCTGAAGGAGAGAACAGACTTGGTTAGAAGCTGGACTTGAATAGTAAGCATCACACTTTTCTTTTGATTGAGTCCATTTGAGAAGGCTTTGAGAACAGTGGCTAAAGGAGACTATCAAATGACATTTACCACCATAGGTCAAAACTTCCCAATGTATAGCATGTCTCATGAAACTGTCCTGAGTCTAAGTCTGTTTCAAAGCCTTACCATGAAGACTTATATCAATATAGCATGTGTTTCTCATGGGACCCTGCAGTTAGAGACCCTTTTCAGTGTTTAGATTCAGGCAATAGAACCCTCTGATGAAACCCTGCTCATTTCATATGCCTCACAGCATCACTTAATTGTGAATTTATGGTAGGAATCCCTTGCTGTGATTTTTGCTGTCAATCAAAAACATGGTCATGTAGAGCATTACTGAATGCGGGACAATCTATTAGCATAGGGAGGGCAAGGACACTTCTAAATTAAATAAAACAACTCATTAAACTCTAAACCCTGAACTCTTCATTAAAAATGAGTCTTCTCTAGCCAATAGGAAGGATGTAAAAGCTCACTAGTAAGAGACTTTGATTCTTTCTGATCACTAGTGGCTCATGCTTCTCTGCACATTTCTCCAGAGGCCTGTGATTCCACATGGTTTATCTGTATGATTCCTTTTTGGTTTAACCATGGTGATATTTTCTAACACACCTCCCATATCCTTCCTTCCTCTTGCTTTCCTTTCCTCCTTTCAAGCTCACTTTTTCATCATTTTCATTCCATAGACAACAACTTACTTCCAAGATTGGTAAGCTCAATAAATTTCTACAAGATTAGACCAAGGCCCAAGGCTATTTCTTGTTCAGAGCTAGCGCCTCCATGGCTTTAGACAAATCACTTTGAACCAATGGCAGTTTGAAATGCAGCGACCTACATAACTAGTAAAATACTTAAGTTTCATTTAGTATCCATGTACTTATTTCTTATTTTATTAAATGGAAAAATGGCATGCCAAGTGGCTTTTCTTTTCCAAGCAGTGAAAATATCTTGAGAAGTACTATAATATAAAGCTGAAAAGAATTCTTTCTCCTATTATTAAAGTATTTTTCTTCATTACTGTAATGTCTTTGGGCCTGTTGGAATCTCAAGCTTCATTTGCAAAGACACAATTAAATGACTATTGACTTTATTCTTCTGTATCTGTAATAAAAAGAGGAGAACAAAGATATACAGAACTTTGCTTTTTTGCCAAGGAAACCTCCCCTTTTCTTCTACATTTATTATCAGGCCTCCTGCTTGAGTTTACTGTCTTGCAAATGGCTTTGGTTCAGCTTGCAGGCTTACGTTCTTATCCAAGATCTACACACCATTTTACAAATGGAGTCAAGAGAGGTACATTAGATTAAATATTGATTTAACTGTAAATCCATCCTTCTAACATTTGGGCAAAGCAGAAGGGCATCAGACTAGCAGGCCTGCAGGATGATTCAAGCAGGGTGTGTCAGACTCAAGGGCACCTGACACGCAGAAAGGCAATCTCTGGCACCTTGCTGAGACATGCAAAGACAAATTGTGCTTTGGCTGTTGCTTTCTTTTTTCCCCAATTTCTATAGCCCTTTAAAACTTAAGTTAAACAATTTGTTGTTGTCTTTTAAATGGGGGTGGCTAAGGACAAAGGCAAAGCTGTATAGGCAGAGGGGAAGCCCACATCTACTTCTGATCTCTCCCGTTGATAGTCCTGAGTAGTTCTTTGGAGACAATTGTCCCCTTCTACACCAGTCCTTGCTGTCCTGAGGGCCACATTACTTCCATAGGAGATGAGGCTGTGGTATGAAGTGCCATTGTCTGTAACACAGGATGACACACTTGATCTATAAAATGACGGTGGTGCTTGACTTCTATTACTCTTGTTCTTTATCAACAAGCATGCATTGCAAAGGTGACTCTCTTGGTTTGTCGGATACCCCTTTACATTTATTTTCTATAGCAAATCTTTTTGTGGGGAGGATACACAGAGTCTCATATTGGAGCTCTGGCTGGCCAGGAGTTCTCTATGTAGACCAGCCAGGCCCTGAGCTTGTGGTAATTATCCTGCTTCTGTCTCCTAGGTGCTGGGATTAGAAATATGCCTCACTACACCCAGCTTCTGTATCAACTTTTAAAATGATACAATTTAGAATTTAGTCAACGCACAGCAGTCTCATTAGACACATGCTGCCCACAGGAACTTGGAACTGATGCAGGAAAACTAGATTGAACTGTGTGAAAAGATTGCCAAACCTTTACATATTCATGAAGTTATTTAACCCTCACAGTGACACAATGATGATATAATGTCAAAGGCAAGGTGGTTATTCTGGCTGAAAAGTGAGGAAACCAAGATTCAGAGAAGTTACACATGCTCTG
Organism: Lophiomys imhausi; assembly: GCA_907164525.1. Classification (NCBI taxonomy): domain Eukaryota; kingdom Metazoa; phylum Chordata; class Mammalia; order Rodentia; family Muridae; genus Lophiomys; species Lophiomys imhausi. The sequence continues at coordinate 368,071 of CAJQZJ010031962.1, read as the reverse complement.
AACATTGAGGAGGATTCTGGCAGTAAGAGCCTAGAGAAAAGGTCTGGGCAGTGGTTCAAATCCATGCTCTGATCTATTTGGTCTGAGGTGTGAGGCTCAACCCCCGGAGGGGCTGTCACCCATCTTCTTGCTGACCCTCAATGAGAAACAGACATCGAATTGATGCAGAAAGCTAGAGGAATTTATTGTTCTGACACATGTGGTCAACACGCATGGGGTGCCCTACACCCAAGGGAGTGGGGACCCAAAACTTTGCAAAGCTTTGGGTTATATACATTTTGGGAAGGATGGCTTAGTCATTGGTGTGGATTCCTGGGGAAGGGGTTTTACTTCAAGAATCAGGAACTTTGGACTGACTGTTTGTCCAAGGAGAGCTTCCTATCTCCAGGGCTAGGAAGGTGTTTGCTCAGGGAGACTTCAAGTAGACCCTGTGGCTGGGCGGTTGTGTTAGTTATTTCCTAGTAAGAACAGTGGGGAGGGGATGGTATTGAAGATTTCTGGCAGGTCTGGGCATTGGAATTTCATAAGCTTCTGCTCAGCTCAGGATGGGGGCCTGAGTCTAAAGTCTATCTTTTCACCAGGCACACAGGCTGTGCCGGACACATGTCTTTAGGAGTCAAACATTATTATTGCACACCAGATTTCACTTTTCAGAGGAATGATTAGTGTGGAAATACCAGGGTTCCAGATATTCTTGAATTTGAACATCTATTTCACCATCATTTCTGCCATTCCAATTTCTTGCTCCATGGTACCACAAACCTTTAAGCTTGTGAATTAATTTGGGTTGATGATTCTGACTATAGGCCAGATTACTGGAATGTATTCTGAAAGCAAACTAATTTTGTTTGTACTTGCTTTTTTTTAAAATTAATTTGTTTATTATACATTCCAATCATCGTTCCCCTCCTTCCTCCCTGTCCCACCCTCTTACCTACTTCCCCCACACTTTCCTCCCAACTCAGTAATAACCCACTCTGACACATCAAATTGCATCAGGGCTAATTACCTTCCCTTCCATTGAGACAAAACAAGGCAGCTCTGCTAGGAAAATAGGATCTAGAGGGAGGCAACCTTGTCCAAATCAGAGATAGTCCCTGTTCCAATTGTTAGGGGATCCATTTGAGTACCAAGCAGCCTGTCCATTTCATATGTGTAGTGTGCCTAGAGCTGGTCTGACCATGTTCCTTGGGTTTTAGTTCAGTCTCTATGAGCCCCTTGTGTCCCAGTTAATTGGCTATGGGGGTCTCCTTGTGGTGTCCTTGATCTCTCCATCTCCCTCAAACTTTCCCCCAACTCATCCTCAGCACTTGTACTTGTACAGCCTCATGGATCTTTAGTTCCCAGACAACTCTCCTGTCATGCAGCCATTTAGTCAGACCAGCAGCAAGGCCTTACATGATGCTCACCCAGCCACACTTCAAGGAATGAATCAGTCTCTGAATCTTCAAAAAAAAAAAAACTTAATCATTTTAATTCAGACTTGGGTCATAATGTTATAGTACAAGTGGATCCTTGATAAATGGTGGCTCAACTTACGATTTTCCTCCTTTTAATGTGATGCAAAAGCAATACACATTGCAGTGAAATCTTACATTGGATTTATTTATCTGTTTTCTGAAACGCTGGGGATTGAATGGGTTTTTAATTAGGTAGAGACACAAGGTATGATATTCCTTCTCCATGTTGGGCAGCAGCAATGAGTAACATTTCCCAGTCAGCCAAGCTATCACCAGGGTGACTGATGCTCTTCAGTGTACTGTGATGCTAAGCGAGGATCTTTAAGACATTCTGCCTTGTAATGTGTATATCAAATGCCTTTTCAAATTGCAATGAGTTTACTGGGAGACAACCCATTTAAGTGAAAGAGCATCTATGTGTATTACCATCCAGTTAGTTATTGTCTTAACCTATACTGTTAGGTGACATTATTTAACTGTTCACACAATGTATATGTGTATTGTACAAATCACTTTTATACTGCTTATTTTATATTTGTATATATATTAATATGTGTACATATATTATCTTTATGTACAGGCTATATGATACAGTGATCTATATTTTTGTTTCCCTTTCATACTTAGGAGTTATGGTATACTCTTGCAAATGATTAGGGAATGGATAACTTAAATAATCAAAATATGTGAGATGACATACTGTGCTCCAATATTAGCTAAGTATTATCTGGACATATATCCCATTTTCCATGAGCTCTGAACCCCAAATTAGCAGGTACAAACTGTAGTATACCAGGAATTTTGTACAGAAGATTGTATAGCTTCTCTGAAAGGATATTCTGTTTCCACAAGAATGTCTATGATCTTCACCCAGAATGGTTATCAAGGTATCTTCCTGATGACACCTAGTAAAGTACCCATGCTTTCTCATTGATTAAGCTTCCATCAAGGCTCAAGAGGTGTCTTGGATTTTATTTTTAATAATGTGTGTGCATATGGGTATGTACATGTGTGTGCAAGTGCCAGGTGAGGCTAGAGGCATCAGGTCCACCTGGAGTCAGTTACAGGTAGTTGAGAGTCATCCAGTGTGGGTGCTGGGAACTGTAGCCAGATCCTTTACAAGAGCAGTATGAGCTCTTAACTGCTGAGTTGCCTCTCTGGACCAAAGGATGAAGAGTTTTAACAAATCATGTCATTCTATTTTCACAATTGGTCTCATTTTCATTTTACCAATGAGCAAATTGAGACAAGGAATAGTACCTTAGTAATATTCCTTAGTACCAAGGAATAGCCAAAGTCATGTAGTAGTGTCTTTCACTTCCAGTGCTTGACAAATGAGCAAGCAAGCAAGCAAGGAAGCAATCAAACAAACATCCTTCAGGTGCATAGTACAGTCCAGCACATAAATGCCAAAAATATATTGATGATATTAATGTGGAAACCAAGATCCTTACTCCTATGCCTCTTTATTTATTATTTATTCCCAGAATGTCTTGTTTTGCTCTCTTTTGTCACATACATGGAAAGTGGCCTGAACACATATTTGATCACAGAAATTCTTGCCCATGTATGGCTCTTAATAACAGAGCCATAAACAGGTCATGTTCTCCTCCGAAAGACACAAAGTCATTTCTTTATCTCAATAAGATTGGTGAACTTTTTAACTTATTCACACACTTTTAAATGCTAAAGAGAGGGCCAGTTCACTTGGTTCTTTGTTGAGTGAGGCAGGGGGATTTTGAGTTTGAGGCTAACCTGGCCTATACAGCAGGACTCTATGAAAAAAGAAAAGGAGAATGAGGGTGAGAAGGGAGAAAATGAAGGAAGGAGGTATGAAGGAAAGAAGGAGGGGAAGAGAGAACTTAGGAAGAGGAGAGGAGCCACAGTCAGTGAACTACTTACTTAGTTACACTTTGTGGTTGATACATGTCTGAAGTCTACTGTCATCTTGTCTCCTATCATCTTGCTTGTCCATATGCACACAAGGCAGCATCCCCTATATTACAGTAAATATTGTCTTGCTCTGTTCTACTTTTTAATATGTCCCTCACAAGGAGTGTCCTGCCAAACACGAAGACACTAAGACATATGACCCATTAGGTTTAATTAGGAGATATGGTAACAGTATTAGCAATGTGTGTGTGTGTGTGTGTGTGTGTGTGTGTATGTGTGTGTGTTTGTGTATGCTGTAGCAAAAACATTCATTTTGCTTTGATTAAAAAAGGAAAGGGGATTATAAGATGGCAGCAGCCGGCTCAGACACATTTTGAACTCAGGGAAAACAATTACAACACCACAGAGTTATAGCATGCCGAGCAACAATCTGAGAGGCATGAACCCACTGGTTTTCACCCAGAAAACACAGGGACTAATGAAAGTCCCTGGGCTAGACTCCCAGACACTCAGAAAAATAGCCCAGCAGAAACGGTGGAAGCCTCAAAAGCCAAAGAAGCAGGAGAATCGTCACCAGGAGAGTAGCCCATAGGCACGAGTCACTCAAATACCCAGTGAGCGGCTCAAAACCTCAGACAGGGGTACTCACTAGCCTCCTGAGATCCAAGCTTCCATGCAGACATTCCAGCACCAAAAACAGGACTAGCAGAGCCAAGGGAACAGATGTATTCTCATTGGAGCCATCATGGCTCCAAGCCAACACAGCCCAACATGAACGGGAAAGAGACAGGCAATGAAAGATTTGAAAGATTTGCAGACAAAGACAAGCAAATTGAAGCAGAAAACCTATAAAACAAATAAAATTATTAAGGCTTGAAATTGGAAGTAGAAGCAGTAAAGAAAACACAAGAAGAGATAATCCTGGAGGTGGAAAATCAAGTAAAGAGAGCAGGAACTACAGATATGAGTATCAAAAATAGGATGCAAAAGATGGAAGAGAGAATCTCAGGTGTAGAAGATTTCATTGAAGAAATCAGTACAACAATCAAAGAAAATGAGAAATCTAAAAATGTTCTCACCCACAACATCCAAGAAATCAAGGACTCAATGAAAGATGGAACCTAAGAATTATAGGCATAGAGGAAAGAGAAGACTCCCGACTTCAATGTCCAGGAAACATCTTCAACAAAGTCATAGAAGAAAACTTCCCAAACCTAAAGAAAGAGATGCCAATAAAATTCCAAGAGGCATACAGAACCCCAAACATATTAGACCAGAAAAGAAACTCCTCTGGGCCACAAAATAATTGAAACTCCAAATGTAGAGAACAAAGAAAGAATATTAAAAGCTGTAAGAGAAAAAGGTAAAGTAATGTATAATGGCAGACCCATCAGAATTACACCTGACTTCTCAGAAATTTTAAAGCCAGAGGGCTTGGACAGATGTCCTACAGGTCCTAAGAGAACATAGGTGCTAGCCCAGACCACTATATCCAGCAAAACTTTTTATCAACATAGATGGAGAAAACAAATATTCCATCACAAAACCAAATTTAAACAGTATCTACACATAAACTCAGCTCTACAGAAGATTTTAGAAGGAAAATTCCAACCCAGAGAAGGTATCTGCACCCAACAAAACAGAGGAAGCAAAAAACTCCACTGAGGCTAAACAAAAAGAACACACAACCACCACCTACATCAAAATAACAGGAAATAACAACCTTTGGTGATAATATCCCTCAATATCAATGGACTCAACTCCCTAAGAGAAAGACACAGGCTTATTGAATGGATCCGTAAACAAGACCCATCATTTTGCTGTATACAAGAAACACACCTCACTAACAAAGATAGACTTTAACTCAGAGTAAAAGGCTGGGAAAAGGTTTTCCAAGCAAATGATCTCAGGAAGAAAGCTGGAGTAGCCATCATAATCTCAAATAAAATAGACTTTCAACTGAAGTTAATAAAAAAAGATAGGGAAGGACACTACATACTTGTTAAAGGAAAAATTCATCAAGATGACATCCCAATACTGAATATCCATGTCCCAAATACAAGGGCACCCACATTTGTAAAAGAAATGCTTTTAAAGCTTAAACCACACAGCGACTCCCACACATTAGTAGTGGGAGAATTCAACACCCCACTCACAAAAATGGACAGATCATAGAGACAGAAAATAAACAGAGAAATAATGAGTCTAAAAAAGGTCATGAACCAAATGGACCTAACAGATACCTACAGAATGTTTTGCTCAAACACAAAAGAATATACCTTCATTTCAACACATCACAGAACTGTCTCCAAAATTGACCATACAGTTGTACACAAAGAAAGCCTCAATAGATACAAGAACATTGAAATAACCCCCTGTATCTTATCAGACCACCATGAATTAAAGCTGGACTTCAACAACAACAAAAATAAGAAAAAACCTACACATTCATGGAAACTGAGCAACTCTCTACTCAATGACAACTGGATCAGAGAACAAATAGAGAAGGAAATCAAAGACTTTTTAAAATCCAATGAAAACAAAGGCACAACATACCCAAACCTATGGGACACAATGAAAGCAGTGCTACAAGGAAAGTTCATAGCGCTAAGTGCCTTCAAGAAGAAAATTTTGACAGCTCATATTCACAACTTAACAACAGAACTGGAAGAGCTAGAGAAGAAAAAGCAAACACTCTCAAGAGAAGCAGAGGCAGGAATTCTAAAAACTTAGGGGTGAAATCAACAACTTAGAAACAAAAAGAACAATACAAAGAATCAATGAAACCAAGAATTGGTTCTTTGAGAAAATCAACAAAATAGACAAACCCTTAGTAAAACTGACAAGGAGGCAGAGGGAAAATACACAAATTAGTAAAATCAGAAAGGAAAAGGGAGAAATAACAACAGATATCGAAGAAATCCGGAGAATCTTTAGGTCTTACTTCAAAGATCTGTACTTCACAAGATTTGAAAACCCAAGTGAATTGGACAATTTTCTTGATAGGTTCCACCTACCAAAGCTAAATCAAGATCAGTTTAACAAATTAAATAGTCCTATAACCCGTAAGGAAATATAAACTGTCATTAACAAATCTCCCATCCAAAAAAAAAAAAAAACCACAGGACCAGATGGTTTCAGCACAGAATTCTACCACACCTTCAAAAAAGAGCTAATACCAATACTCTTCAAACTTTTCCACAAAATAGAATCAGAAGGAACACTGCCAAATTTATTCTATAGGTCAGTCACCCAGATTCTTAAACCACACAAATTTCCCTCATGAACATAGATGCAAAAACACTTAATAAAATACTGGGAAACTGATTCCAAGAACACATCAAAAGTATCATACACCATGATCAAGTAGGCTTCATCCCAGGAATGCAGGAGTAGTTCAACATATGAAAATCCATCAACGTAATTCACCATATAAACAAGCTGAAAACAAAAACAAAAACAAGAAAAATACGATCATCTTGCTAGATGCTGAAAAAGCATTTGACAAAATTCAGCACCCCTTCATGCAAAAGGTCCTAGAGAGAGTTGGCATACAAGGATCATACCTAGATTATAATAATGGCATTATACAGCAAGACAGTAGCCAAATCAAATTAAATGGAGAGAAACTTAAAACATTTCCTCTAAAATCATAGACAAGGCAAGGATGCCCACTCTCCCCATATCTCTTCAACATAGTACTTGAAGTCTTATCCAGAGCAATAAGACAACTAAAGGAGATCAAGGGGACACAAATTGGAAAGGAAAAAGTCAAACTATCCCTATTTGCAGCTGATATGATAGTATACATAAGTGACCCCAAAAATTCCACCAGAGAACTACTAGAACTGATAAACAGGTAGCTGGATACAAAATTAACTCAAAAAAGTCAGAAACCCTTATATTACAAAATATAAATGGGCTGAGAAAGAAATTAGGGGAACAACATCCCCCTTCACAATAGCCACAAACAACATAAAATACCTGGGAGTAACTCTAACCAAGCAAGTAAAAGACCTGTATGACAAGAACTTCAAGTCCTTAAAGAAAGAAATTGAAGAGGAAATCAGAAGATGGAAATATCTCCCATGCTCATAGATAGGTAGGGTCAACATAATAAAATAGTCAACCTACCAAAGGCAATATACAGATTCAATGCAATTCTTATCAAAATACCAAGACAATTCTTACAGACCTGGAAAAAAAACAATTCTCAATTTCATAAGGAATAACGAAAAACCCAGAATAGCCAAATCAGCCCTGTAAAATAAAAAAAAAAACACATCTGGAGGGATCACCATCCCAGATTTCAAGGTATACTACAGAGCAATAGTAATAAAAACATTATGGCACTCTTATAGAAACAGACCAGTTGATCAGTGGAATCAAATTGAAGACCCAGAAATGAACCCGCACACCTATGGACACTTAATTTTTGACAAAGAAGCCAAAATAATACAATGGAAAAAGGACAGCATCTTCAACAAATGGTGCTGGTCTAACTGGATGTCAACATGTAAAAGAATGAAATTAGACCCATACTTATCACCTTGTACAAAACTTAAGTCCAAGTGGATCAAAGACCTTAACATAAACTGACACACTAAATGTGATAGAAGAGAAAGTGGGGAAAAGCCTTGAACTTATTGGCACAGGTGACAACTTCCTGAACAGAACACCAACATCTCAGGATCTAAGACCAACAATCATAAATGGGACCTCATGAAACTGAGAAGCTTCTGTAAGACAAAGGACCCTGTCATTCGAACAAAACAGCAACCTACAGATTGGGAAAAGATCTTTACCAACTCCACATCCAACAGAGGACTAATATCCATAATTTACAAAGAAATCTAAAAATTAAATGCCAAGAAAAAAAAATCCAATCAAAAAATGAGGAACAGAGCTAAACCGAAAATTCACAAATGAGGAATATCTAGTTGCCGAGAGACACTTGAAGAAATTCTCAACATCCTTAATCATCAGAGAAATACAACTCAAGACGACTCAGATTCCATCTCACACCTGTCAGAATGGCTAATATAAAAAACTCAAATGACTGCACATGCTGTCGAGGTTGTGGAGAAAGGGGAACATTCCTTCAATGCTCGTGGGGAGTGCAAACTTGTACAACCACTATGGAAATAAGTCTGGTGATATCTTAGAAAACTTGGAATAGCTCTACCTCAAGACCCAGTCATACCACTTCAAGGTATACATGCAAATTATTCCTCACCAAACCACAAGGACATATCCTCATCTATGTTCATAGCAACCTTATTTGTAACACTGGAAGCCACCCAGATGTCCCTCAACTGAAGAATGGATAAAAAAACAAAACAAAACAAAAACTGTGGTACATCTACACAATGGAATACAACCCAGCCATCAGAAACAAGGAAATCATGCAATTAGCAGCCAAATGGATGGAACTAGAAAAGCTCATTCTGAGTGAGCTAACCCAGACTCAGAAAGATGCACATGGCATCTATTCACTTATAATTGGATTTTAGCCATATAGTACAGGATAACTATACTACAACCAATGCACCAGAAGGAACAGGAATATAGACTTTTTTACCTGATAATGAGACACTTTGCCCTAGTGGTTCTGCCATGTAGGCCCCCAGTACATGAGGAAGCTCTTAGCTCTCATATGACCCCTTAACTGGGGGGGGGGCTGATATGTAGGGTCACCCCACTCCGGAGGAGTAGGGTAGGAGGGAGAGAAGATAGAGGGTGGGGAGTGGGACCCGTATGGATGGAAAGAGGGCACTGTGATGGAGATATAACTTGAAGTAATAAATAAACACAAAAAAAGAAAAAAAGGAAAGGGGTGGATAGCATACTTATCAGAGTTGAAAGAATATCTGTGTGCCTGGTAGATCAGTTGGAAGCCACTGGCCTGCATGACAAACAATACCCTGAGTCTAATATTTAAGAGATTTTATAATTTCATCCCAATAGAATTCCTTATATTACCCCTAACTCCCTATCTTCATCACTGAAAGATCATGTTGCTTTGACCCAACTTTTGTCCTTTGTTATGTCCTTTGTCCTTTGGTGTGTTCTTTGTTTTCTGTCCTCTGCATCTATTTTGGTTCTATTGCCTCTGTATGGAACATCCATTTTTCCCCGATTCTGAATGTAAAAGACAATTTCTGCCTTCTCTAAGAAGTCACTGTTGGGTCTCCCCTTTCCTGCCTAGAGCTCATCTGTCTCTTCTCACTCTGAGTATGACTTGTTCTGTCTCTCTTCATTCATTCCTCATATTAAGACTTATCTTAATTCCTGACTTAGAATGAAAGATTGTAAATGCTTTCAAAATATGATTCATGATTGAGTATCAACTCTGAGTGTGGTTTCCCTTAGAGAGATTCAACTTACATCAATTAATGCAATGGAAATGTCTTTAAAGAAATACATTGACTTTTTGAATGATGCAATAATGAATTTTCTCAGCTCATTTTGTGTCAGCTATTGATTTCACTCATGAATTATCCTGGAGCATCCCCATGAATGATTCTTGTGCATATACATGGCTTGTCAAGGACTTTCTATGATTATCTGTCTACAGACATGTTCTGTTCCATGCTTGCAGAATAGTCTGGAAATATTTTCTTAGGTGTAATTGTCAACAAACTATTTGCATAAATGTTTCATCTTCCTCTCCTGTCAGTTCTAAGTGAGTGCCACACAGTTCCTCGAGGGTACTGGAGCATGGAGCTCCTCTTGTCCATGCTATTTTTCACACTGATGCACCCTTCTGTCTCCCATCTGTTCCCACTCTCCCTTCAATATCCCTGTTTCTGTTTTCCCTAAATAGCTTACTGCTCCTAAATTCTCTCCTCAGTGTCGATAGTTGAAAGGTTGAAACTGACCAAATTATCTCCCTTTCCTATGCTCATAGGGAACCAGAAGGAAATATCTCCCTAGGTGTTCCCAACATTAGAGTATGGAGCATGGTGAACTAAACTGACAGAGACTGGACTCACTCTCATCTACAGATACTATAAGTAGATATTGTCCACAGGCGCAATCAAATAATAGAGCTGTAGATCTAACACCAAAGCCATTACAGCCTGCTGAGGAGGCAGACAGAGCATATCAGAGAGACTTCATCTTGAAATTATTACTGTTTTCAGTGTTGAGAAAAGTGAACGGCTCTACTGGAAGGCCTGAGAAATCCCCTTATTGGTGTTTGGATAATAAAACAAAACTGGCTACCATATATTTGGGAGTCCTCAAACATGCTTGCCTAGAGTGCTGAGGATTACAGAAGCAGCACTTGCCTGAAGATGAAATGCCTGATCAGAAAGGTTCACACTTATAACAGTAATGACATTTTTTACCATTCAAAAAGAGCAATTTGCTTTCCCAACTTCCTCCTCTCTGTATCCCTGCCTGCTAGAGAAAATCATAGTCTCACACATGAAATATTTTCAAACTAGAGGTGGCAGGTTTATGGAGGATTACACTGAATGTATTTGGGTTCCGACCAACTCTCCCAGCTCTATATTACTCATGATAAGCATGGCTTCCAAGACTTGAGTTGTCAGATTTTTTTCCATTAATTGTTAATATTACAGGGAAGTCTCCCTGAGGTGTGTGTTATTTTCTCATTTATAAAATCATATGGCTTGGGATAATCCTCCACTAATCCTCCACTAGATCAATCATATTCTCATCAAATGAATGTAACATTGTCCGTGTGAGAATATTCTGGCTGTCACAGTGAAACCCACTTCTTATTACCCTGTGGATTTATCTCCTCTGCTTCATGTTCACTTCCACTTTTTGAAGGTTTAGCAGCTTTTACTTGTACCAAAATGATAGTCTCTCAGTGAGACCATAGTCCCTCCCCCTAGACTCCTCTAAACCATCGTTCATTCTGTCATGGGGTACCCTGCTCACCAAATTACAGATCTGACATGTGAACACTCTGCTCTGGAATGGTTGATAGTTTCCGTGGAAGAACTTTGAGGTCCACCCTGCTTCCACTCTCCCTCCTGGCACAGACACCCTTCTTCTTCCTTTAGAGGAATTTCTCTTCTCCATTAGAATGCTCTTCCCAATATCTCCTTCCTCTCAGGTGCAAGGAAGACAGCTGGATGCTATGTTTCTAAATTTTGGATCTTCACCTGGTTGTTGAGGCCAGAAACAGAGGTTGCAATTTGTGTGTTCTGATCAGACGCCATCATTGCTGGGCCCGTGGAAGTGCATCTAGCTCTCAGTATAGTCCCATATTTCTCTTCAGCTTAAACACAGTCTGTTTCTGTCCTTGACGAGAAAGAAACATTGACTGATAGAGCTCACTGTGGATTTCAGAACTGAAATTTACTTACAGTTTCAACTCTTGCCAGGTTACCCAGTTTTATGTGACACTCTAGCTGCATTACCCTATCACCTTCTGAGCACAAGGGTGGCCAGACAATTGTTCGTGTTATTTATTAAAACAAACAAACAATATCCCACCCTTCCTCACTTGAGAATCCTTGCCTTCCACTGAATGCCAAGATCAAAGGTCTGAACCTGCCATCTGCTGCCTTTGCTATCAGTTCTCCAGGTGGACTTGATTCCTCCCTAGCTGAGGGCTTGTATTTTATTTTTCTTCCTAACACTCTTTTACAGCCACACACACACACACACACACACACACACACACACACACACACACAC
>CAJQZJ010031962.1:331276-344633 GCA_907164525.1 Lophiomys imhausi | reverse complement strand
CCCCTTGCACCAACTGCAGACAGACTGCTGTCCAAAAAGGACAAAACTTGGTAGCAGGGAAGTCGACAGCCTAACTCTGCCAAGACAGGGTAGGTAAGTCCTTCATAATCCCTGCTCTACAACAAATGTCTGTCAGAGAAACAGGACCCAAAGGCTGAAGACTGATGCAGGAATGTATGGAGAGAAAATGGGAACTGTCCAGGCAGTCATTGGTATGTCCTTTCTTAGTTTTGAAAGCTGCAGGCCCTGCACTTCCTATATAAGCAAATATATTTATCCCTCTCAGGTCTCTGAGGTGGTTGAAGAATAGACAGCTAGAGTCTCATAGTTAAATTTTGAGTTGTTTAGGAATCAAGAGGGTGTTATATATCTAAGAAGATACTCTTAAAAGTGTGTTGCAAGTTAGTATGAATGTTGAGTCAGATATAGACCTTTAAACTCATGGAGATGGTTAGATAGTAGAATGTTAAAGTCAGGGGCCAAATATGTATAAACTGGACATTGGGAAGGTATACTGGGCCATTTAACTCTCACAAATGTGACATATTTATATCTATTGTTTTGTATAATATTTACTGTTATAAGAGAAGGAACCATCTGTTGGACTGAAAGGGGAAACTTCTGGGGGGAAGAGGGTGGAAGGGCAGGATAGGAAGGGGGAATAGGGAGGGGTTTGTGACTGAGATGTAACTTGAAGAAAAAAAATAAAGTAATTAAAATAAAAAAAAGAAAAAACAATACAGCTTGCACCTCAAAGCACCTGCAAGAGGCAAGTGTTGTCCGCACTTTACTGATGAAGAAACCAAGGCACTGAGCCATGACTACGGTTCCAGTACCTGCTCATTGTTGTGCTTCACAGCAACATCTACACTACTGCTGCCCATGCACAGCTTATCCTAAACGATTGGGAGAAGGTAAAGACAGGGTGTGCCCGAATGTGCATGGGTGTATGGGAAGTTCCAGCTTGAGTTGTTGGCTGCCAGTGATAATTAAATCACTGATAATTTGCAGGGACACATTGGGCTCTATGCCTGTGGAGTGTTTTTAGCCCCTTTCAGTTGACCCTCATTTTCCAGCTGAAGCTTTCAGCTGCTGTCAGTCCCCATCAGTTAACAACAGGCGCAGGACTTTCTTATCAGGCAAACAGGAGCCTGTTCTTCTGCCACTTGGCCTAGTTGCCCGTATCTCCTGCTGGGTGATACCATTCAGTGAGCTTGGCTCTGAAGCCGAATTCAGTTTCATACACATGTCCCTTCAGTGTCTGCAAAGATTTTGAGCTTGATGGGAGATAAAGCCACACTGGCTTAGTGTGAGGAGCATCACACTCAGTCTGAGGAGATGAGATCCCCTGGAGTGCCATTTATGCAGCACAACTGGACACCACACAGTCTTATTAGCATGCCACAAGTACTCAGCAAGATCAAAACCACACTTACATGCATCATGTCAGGATGTTCTTCCTTTGTGGATGAACTTTGGGATTGTGAAGAGCCTAAGGCAGAGGGCTCTTTACCTGCCTCACTTGATTCACATTTAATAGTTTTGAAGGTGCTAGAAATCCAAGCTGAAGCAAGATGACACCCACTAGCACCTGAAGTCAACAAGTGACAGCTCTGAGTTTTGCATGTGAGCTAGCACTTATCCCCTCAGATGGGGAGGGGAGATACTAAGGACTTGTTTTGAATTGGCTGTTGCTTTGATAAGTTTTGAGAGCTGAATACGTAAAGGAGTTATGGTAATAACAGTTTATAAAGAGCGCTCCCCTCAAGCGTTCTGGGTAACTATGCAGTCTATAAAAATAAAACCCATATTGTATGGAATATCTCATTTAGCCCACACAGCAACCTTGTTCTTTGTCATTATTGTTGTTGAGACAGTATCTGCCTAGATCACTCTTGCTAGCTTAAACTCACAGCAGTCCAAGTTGGCCTCAAAATGCAGGGTGCTCTTGCCTTAGCCAGAGAGCTGAGGTTATCAGCAGCTGCCAACATGTCTGACTACAACCTTGCTCTTGAGTGTAACTTTTATGTGCATAAAGAAAACTCTGAAGCTTGGAAAATGATATGTGATTTATCAAGGCTTTGTCTAGCAACAAGACATATGAACTCCAAAATTTCTGCTCTAATGCCTAAAACATTCACCACCCCGACTCACAGATGTGCAAGGTGATTGTAGTCGGGTCTTTCATAGTCACAGAGAATCTGATTCTAGGCAACCAAAGCTGATTGAATCCGTGAACACTACCTACTGCCTTCTCATTGCACATCTTGAAGACAGAATGGGGGTGGGAGGATTGGGTACCTAATGCCCAATTAGGAGTAGCCACAGAATGGCACACAGCTTTCCTTTTTTTTTTTAGTTTTATTTTTTTTAATTTATGTGCGTGAACACCTGTGTGTGGAGAACAGAAGAGGGCATTTGGCCCCCTGTACCTGAATTTACAGGCAGTAGTAAGCTGCTCAATGTGGGTGCTGGGAACTGAACTTGGGTCCTGTGCTAGAGCAGCAAGTATTTTTAGTTGCTGATCTATCTGTCCACCCTTCACATGGTTATTTGTCTGCTCCCAAAGCCATTCCCAGGCATCTTCTCTTCTGCCTGCTTCTCACTACTCCACAAACAGACTAGAAACCCAATTTCCTGCCCCCAACCCTCCCCTTAGGAATAAGGAAGCCATCTTGGACAATGATCTGTGAGGACAACCTCCCGGAGAGACCTGGAAAAAGGTGTTCTCTCACTGATAAAAGAAAATACTCACGGGGAAATCTCATACTTCATGTTCCTGGAACTTTCAGTGTGAGCATACTCTGCCTGGAGCCTCAGGAGCCATCCTGATGCCCTGGGAGGGAACCTAGTAGTATTGCTAACATACTTACATATGACCAGATATCAAGAAAGTCACGAAGAAGCAGAAACAATTAAAACCTGACCCTTGATTGATCAAACACTATGTCTTTAAGGGGTAAGCCATAGTCAGTTATGTTTGTTGTTACTGCTGCCTTATGTAGCCTAACTGATCGGGAGTAGGAAACAGCTGACAAAATCTTTATTTTCTTACCTTCTCTTGGTATCTTGGAGAGATCCTGGCTTCTGGATTGTGAGCTCCATTAGAGTATGGACAGTGTTTATCTTAGATATAGCACCATTACAGTTATACAAGCATTCCTGCAGGCAGCAGAGTGTCCGGCACACAGGTGCTTAATAATTATTTGTTGATTCATTTTAATCACCATATATATTCTCTGTGCACCCACATTTTATACAAGGCATGGAGATAGATTCAAATAAAAAGAGGTGGCCATGTTTACATATAATTTTGACATGTGGCAAGTGCCATACTGCAGGGTAGTGACGAAGTGTTACTGAAGAACGGGATATGTGTGTGTCCACATGTATATACAGAGAAACCAATTATGCAATGGGTACAGAAAAAGACAAAAGAGAGAGCTGTAGCAGAGTTTGATAATTTTCCTATCTCAGTGTTCTGTCATAATAGCCAATGTTTATGCAGTACACCCTATGTTCACAACATCATTCCTATCTTCACCTAGTAGTCCTTGTAAAAGCAACTCTTCTCTACAGAGCTTAGAATGCACCAGTTCCTGTTGCTTTGTGACTCACATACATGCATTTTTTTTGTTGTTTCTATTCACAGCAGCCTAGGATAAAGGTGCTGTTATCTTTTCATTTCACAGATGGGAGAAAACAGAGACAGAGAAAGTAAATCGACTCTCTCACACACAGCTAGTAAGTGGCAGAATCCGAACCGAACCCAGGCCATGCTGCACCTGAACGGCAGCTTTTAACCAGTCCATGGAAGCCATGTTCACTGTTCTCTGTGTGTTCCCAAACATCTAAGAAGAACGAACATAGATGCTCCTTGCGTTTGAGCTGAACACATTTTTTTTTCCCTAGGCTTCCATCCAAGAAGGAAGCAGCCCCCAGCTTTGTGCCTGAAGCAGTCCCTTCCCCCCTTTGCTTACAGAGCATGCAGATAACCTCGAGAACTACTCCACTGATACCCACTTTCATTTGAAATGTGGTCAACACAGTTCCAACCCTGGGCTAACAAAGTATTCCTTGCCTATAGAAAATGAGTTTACAGATCCTTTCCACTAAAAACATTTTTTTTTTCCTTACAAAATGTGAGAAATGTGAAGTCTAATTACTTAGCTGCTCCAGATATGCTTTTTCAGCTTCGGCTAGACTTAGTTCAACACAAACTGTGCTTATTTGCATACACAATGAGCCTCATTAATTCCTTTCCCCTCCAAGCTCACCGAAGGAAAATGGTAACAGAATGGTGGGGGAGGGAAATTGTTCTCATTTTAGTGTCTCTATGGGCAGCTTCAGCTCAAATCTGACTCCACTCTTCCAAGAGTTATCAGCTAGATGAGGTGGTCAGAACTTACAGAAACTCTGATTAGAATCTTCCTTTTTCCTGAGTAATTCATCAAAGAGTACTTGCTGAGGTCTTCAAAGAAAAGGTAACAAACAGATCCATGGTCTCCCTTCGGTCTCTGTTCCACTAGTAAAGTAAATATTCTCCAGTCCTATCTCAGATGCCCCATAGACACAACAGAGCGATAACATCCTCAGAATTGTGCCCATAGCCCTGGCACAGGTATGCAGAACAGTATGGCTTGGGTTATTTCACATTCAGTGACTCTCAGGCCCCCTAAGTATATCACATCTCCAGTGGGAGATTTCCCAAACCTCTTTTTTTTTGCATCCTTTTTGCTTATTTATTTTTTTAATGTTTATTCACTACTTCAAGCCATATCTCCATCACAGTGTCCCCCTCCACCCCTCCCAGTCCCACCTTTCCACCCTCCCATCCTACTCCTCCAGAGTGGGATGTCCCCATACATCAGTCCCCCACTCCAGTTCAGCAGTCACATGAGGGCCAAGAGCCTCCTCATACACTGGAGGCCTACATGGCAGCACCACTAGGGCAAAGTGTCTCATCAACAAAGTCTATGTTCCTGTTCTTTTTGGTGTGTTGGTTGTACGAAAAGATACAATATGAACATTTTATTACAACATACCCTTTACATTACCTGCTTATGTGCATGTAAGACCATGGCATAATTAAACCAAAGAGAGAAAAATATATTTCTATGCTGGAGATATCATTTATATGTTGAGAAACCTTAAGGAAGGGCTTATTTTGGTCCTATGGCAATAAAAGTCAAGACTTTTAGTTACATGTACTTATATTCTTAATTGGACCCACCTGAACAGCTGGCTGCCCATGCTCTCCAGCCTTGGCATCATTCTTATTAACACTTAATAACCATCACACAATGGTTAGCTTCCGGGCGATTAAACATGCCCACTCACTCTTTTGACTCTTCATCTGACAAAGTAGAGGTTGATAACCTGCCCTCAGGATGTGGACTCAGGTGAGCAGAGCGAGCGTGGTGGAAGGGATGGTGTGTGATTTCTAATGCCAGGCCATTAAAGGACTTGTGACACACCCCACTGGTATCATTACCTACTTGAGGGAAAGCTAGCTGCCTCACACTCTGAAGGCACAAACAGCATGATGGAGAGGTCCCCAGGGGCGTTCATAAAGCTTCCTGCCAAGAGTCAGCACCAAGTTACCACGTGTGCAGTAACCCAACTAAATTCTGGAAGCAAAGTCTCTCCAGATTCTGTCATAGTGTCAACCTCAGCCTACCTCACACAGACCCTTAGCCAGAACCACCCATCTAAGGGGTACACAACAATGGGGTGAATTTGTGAATGTTTTAAGTGGCTGCATTTTAGAATCACCTGTTCAGCAAAATAGACAATGAACATAATGTCAGGGTAAAGAAATAAGTGACCTGCCACAGAATGGCATCAGAATTCTCCTGACAGCACATTTGCCATCAGCTGTCATCATGAAATTTTGTGAAACGTTTCTCATATTTTCCAATGCTAACTTTGCACCTACTTTTGTGGCCAGTCCTTTCTGTTTCCTCTTGGTTTTTGCTGTACCTGTGACTATCACTTGCCCCTCCGCCTCTCCCCACACCAACTGTGTTCTCTTTCTTTCCCTTCCTCAGTCCTTCTCTTCCCCTCCCTTCTTCTAGCCCTGTGAACAATTTTTAGCTTCAAACAAATGAAAAAGCAATCAAGTTATTGGTGAAACCCTGCATCGTTGTTCTCTTCCATGGGAACACAAAGAAGACTTCAAGGAAACGACAGAGATAATGGGGTTCAAGAGATGAAGAGGGAAATCAGAGCCACATTAATTTCTTTTCCATTCATTCCATCTCATTTTTATGGTTCCCTCCTCAGTCTCTGCTCCTCTTCCACCTCATTGGCCTCTGCTTCCTGACAGGACACTTACTTTTGGCTTCTCTCAGAGCCCCTCCTCACACCCTCTTTGGTCTTCCCTTGCCAATGCTCACAGTTAGCCCTCTGCTTTTTCTACGCCACCAGTGGTGGATCTTCTTTCTGGTGCTGTCTGTTTGTTTTCCTTCCCCGGATTAGATGCTCTGATTCTCCTTTTAAAAGCAACTCCTTTTCGCAGAAAGCCATTCACTGTGTGGTTTGAATTGGTGTTGAAAGTCTGGGCCCTCAGGTAGATTTCCTTCCTTGGAGCTTTGTTTGGGCTTCAGTCCTACTCAAAATTCTAACTCTCACTTCCCTCTTCATCTCTCGATCCCCAGTATCTCTCTCGTATCCCTGAAGTCTTGCTTTGTGTTCCCAAGCTAGTGCTAGTACATCTGTCTGATGTGGCCAACAGGGACACAGGGCTTCACTAATAACTGGGTTACTCTACTGAAGCACGTTACTCTCTTGGTCTACCTTGTACACTAGACCTATGCCTTTCACTGTCTGATGTCATAGTTATCAGTTCCTGTTGTGGGATTCTCACCCCAAAAGTGCCCAGATGGACAGGAAAAAGAAACTGACTAAACATCTTCCTCTCTCATATCACTTATTTTTCCTTCTTTGTCTCCTATTTAATGGCTGAAGGACTCTCTAGTGCCCTCAATATTCATAGAAGACCCTTGGGAAACCAGAGCGTGCTGTGGAGCAAAGAACCAGAGCAGAATGTCGCCTCAGGAAGAATTCCTTTTTGTCTGGTACTATCACTAGTTCTGATTACTTTCCCAGCCTCCTGGCTTTAAAAATGTAGGTTGTATCTAAAATTAAGATAGATGACTCCATTTTAACAAATTATAAATATAAAATGGTGAGGTTTTACTACAGACCCCTTCCCCTGGCAAATAACAATTTAAACCAAACTTGTTTACTGGTTAAGACATGATCAGAATTACTACAAAGTAGTTATTTTTTAAAACTTGAGAAGCAATTCAAAATGAGATGCCCATTTCTGATCTCAGCACACAAAGGTACACACAGTACTTTGTTCTCCCTGGATTTACAAACCTGTCTCATTCATTTACACTTTCTTTTCTAATTAAAAAGAATTTTTTTTTTTAATTACTTGAATTGGGGATGGAGGAAGCCCAGTGAAACCAACTTAATATCCTTTGTTTAGGTTCCATGTTTGAAAACAGATTTCTTCCCCCTCCCCTTTCTGCCTCTTCCAGGGCTTTCGCAGGGGCTGTGGCATCACTGATATTCATGAGTGACCATAGTGACAGTTTAGTAACAAACCAGATGACAAATCCATCTCTCCCATCACATGTGGCAGAAGTTTTTCAGAGGCTTTATTTATGCAATTTAAAATTTTCAGGCTTAAAATATGTGATAATTTTATTTCAGAAAGGCCCCAGGCAGCTAAGCATCTATTTTACACTATTGACCTCACTGAGGATGTGGCGTAACCTACTCTCGTGTTTATCTTTCTGCAAATGAGTGACATGATATGGAGATGCCACCTGTTTCATGGTGGGAGATGGGGAGAGAAGTGGAGAATTAATTAGTTAATATCTGCAAATGCTTTGCGGATGGGAAAGAGTGATCTGCAAGTGTGAATTTTCATTATGGTTCGCTGCTCTCCTTGGTGCTGTGTCAGGGGCAGAAACGAATAGGTTGATTTCTCGCCCTGAGAAGCACTGCTCTGTGCTGTCATTTAGGTGCTTTGACTTTAGAGAAGAAATTCTGTTGTGATGATGGGATATTTACTCCCCACCCTGACTCCTCTGTGAGAAAGGTAAAAGGACTTGCATTCTTTTTTCTTTTTTACATTTATTTATTTTTTCAAGTCACAACTCAATAATAGTCCCCTCCCTCCTCCTCCCAGTCCCATCCTCCTACCCTCTTCCCCCTCACTCTCCTATCTGCTTTTTTTTTAAGTTTAAGGTATATCTTCCTCCCCCCCAACAGCTCCCCCTTTTAGTTCAATAAAAGGTTTTTTTCTTATAACAATAAGTACAATACAAAACAATAAGAATAACTAGGCCACAATTATGAAAATTCTTTAAGGCACAAGAAATAGGGACCTTAAGGAAACCTTTTGTGAAACCATCAGGAGTAAATAGCTATCAGTGGATTCCATCATTAGCACGCATGCTTTACTCTTCTTTTCCTTTTGGGAAAACAATCTGTTTGCTTTTAGAAGTATATGTAGGACCTGAAATTGTACTCCCTGGCTACAGAATTGCCTAACAGAATTGCCTGAACACTTCCACCTTAATTCCAAGCAATGAAATGCCTAAGACAGCATTACTCACAATTGCCAGACATTGGACACTGTAGGAGTTAGATAAATTAGATTTAGAAAATATATAGGAGTTTCTGATACTGTCTCTTAATTCGGGGCATGAAGAGCATTATCAGCATGAAGTCAGCAAAAACAGGAAAGACTTAATAGACTGAAAAACAAGGTTGAAGTCAGGAAAAACAGGAAAGACTCAATAGACTTGAAACAAAGTATCTGGCCTGACATTGTTTTCAGCTGCTAAGTGGGCGGAGCCCAAATTAAGCTGAAACAGAGTTCCTCCTATTTAAGGACAGTGCATGGAGCCCAGAAGGAGAAGAGACCCCTGATGCTAGAGAGCTCCAAGAGTCCTGCTGAAAAAAGGGCTGGCCATTGATGGCCAGCTCTCTCCCTGAAGCAGAAAGAAGCTGGTGAGCAAAGAAAGCCTGAGCAAGACACCAAAAGACCAAGGACTGGACCCTGTGGCTCAACTTTTGCCTAGAGGGGTTTGATCTGTCCAAACAGTGACCTAAAGGAAACGGTGCCTGGCTTTAAGGACTGAGGCAGAGCAGCTGAGTTCCCGATTCAAAAGAAGTAAGTTGGCCTGCAGACGGCTGGGGTCTCCCACAGAGAAGAAAGCATGAAGCCTTATTTAAGGTGAGACTGCAATAACCAACTTACCCTGACGAACCTGCCTCTGAGAGATCCAGAAGAAGGACTGCTAAGTGTGTTAAAGAATCTACAACAAAGACTGTGTTCCTGACGACTGAGGACCTGCCCCAGAGACTGTATCATTCTAAAAGGTTATGAAAGTAGTTGTTATAATTATCAATAGGTTTAGTGGATAGGTTAAAGGGGTTGTAGGAATTTATAGGATTAATAGTTAAGAAATGGTTGGTGTTTGTTATAAGTGAATTTAGTAATAAATAATAAGTGTTAAATAATAATTTAAAAGTTCGGTTACAGGAAACTGTCCAAATACCCTCTGAGAGTTGAAGAGATGAATAAATAATGGTACATTCACCCAAGTACATTCATATAGTACAGCCACGGAGATGAACTATCTGTGACTAAACTCACTTTAAAGCATGTACATTATAAACACAATAAGAACAGAAAAGCCAAACAGAGGAGCACATGCTTTATGATTCCACTCATCCAGGGAACAGAGAGAAACGAGCTACACAGTGATTAGGGAGGCGAGGGGTTATCCTTGCATGGGGTGGGAGCTGGATGGGTTCATGGGGGTTAGTACTGCTCAGTGTTCTGATGCTTGGAGTGGGTGGTTGCATAGATATTGCCCTGTGGTGAAACTATGATGGAATTTACACTTACTATTTCTATAAGATTCCCAGAAATATAAATCTACATTAAAAACCCACTAACAACATGAATTATTCCAGTAGCATCAGGTGAGCTGAATTTCAAGGTGCCTGTAAATAAAACTGTATGAGGGGTACTCTGGGCATATGTGGCAGGAATCACACAAACAAGGGCATTTCAGATGAAATTCAAAGACTTTTCTAAAAAACATCCATGTCAGAGGATAAAGTGCATGCTCCCCTCTTTTTAATTTGTACCAGCCTGGCACCCTCAGATTTCTGCTTGGCCTGTCACTCTACACACAAGAATGACAGCCTCAACAGATGACCTTTAGTAGTAAAGTTCAATAATTACATAACAAAACATATGGGATGCTCATTTAAATATACTATGTTTAAACAAAAAAATATCATTAGAAAAGCTTGTGCTACGTCCTCACTTACCTCGATTTCTCTTCTGGGTTTCTTTCTGAAATACTGTGGTGGTTACACAAGTACAGCATGATTGAACACTGTCTCTGAAGGCCTTGAAAGCAACAGTGGGCCTGAAGACTTGTGGGTGAGTGGAAAATAAGGAACTCTATAAAAACTGAATTCACTGGATAATCTGAGTACCCGATTTGATTATTTTTTTTTTCAGAACACATAATCCAATGCTAAACTGCAGTTGTGGAAAGCCTGAAGTGGAGTCCTTTATGGTTAAATCAGAGGTGAAATAATATACTCATGACTTCTGTTGGCTTTTCTAAGCCAACAACTTATCATGATTCTAGATCAAGTAAGATCAATCCAGCTATCATTAGGTACTTCTGTGACAGTTCGCCACACACACACTCAGTCTGTATTGAAGCAGTTCAGAAGGTCTGAGAGTGTAGCTCAGTGGCAACATGAATGATTATCACAAGTGAGACCCTGGGGTTAATCTCTAGCACCAGACTCCTCAACTGCCTTATTTTTCTCCTTTTGTATGGGAGAAAGCCAATGATTTCTATAACAATGAAAGAAAAAAAAAAAAGAAACTGAATCGAGTGTGGATCAGGTCTCTGGAGCAGAGGACAGGGATTCCATCCACACAGTTTCAGGCTACCTGTGGCTGTGGTTGCTTATTCAACTTAACAGTACTTCAAGCATCTCAAGTTTGTAAACATTGTCATGATGAAGACACAGAGAAGAAAAAAAAATGCCTGCTTTTGCAAAGTACATATTTCAGTAAAGACATATAATGAACCATGAAATTAGTAAATGAGAATATGATACCACATGAAAGAAAGTAGCAAATCTTTTGGGACAAGAACACAAAACAGACCAGGAAAAAGGGCACAGTGAGTAGAAACTCATGGTGGGATGGAAGCAAGTGGAAAATTTCAGTAGATTGGTCAGGATCTCTGGTCTCACTGAAAAGGTAAGTTGGCCCCTGATGGACACTGAACAATCTCACCCTGCCTCCTTTCTTCACACAGAATAGACTTGTCTTAAGTTGTATTCCACAAATAACTGTTCAACCTCAAAAACAATTGTATACCATGTAGCCATATTGGCTACTATGATTGTCAAAGCAGGTGGCACCCATTGTTCACCATATGTTTTAATATAGTTCCTCAGTAACCAACAAACTAACTTGCTTCTTGGGATGATCATTTGGAAACAATTACATTTAAAGGACATCTGCCAAAAATAATGCACTTCATCTATGAGTGGTTGATAATTATGCCATTGTTTCCAGCAATAGTCAGATAGCAAGACAGGATGCCTTATGAGACTTCTTCTAATTCTGAACAATCAGACCAAATGATCCATGAAGAAGAGATTTCCCTCTTATTCTCAGTAGCCTAAGTGGCAACCATCATCAAGCTTTCACATCATTAACTTGTGAATTAGAAATAAGGAGGAACACACAATGTGACTTTAAGGTCATAATCTAGCTTTAATGTAATGTTCTGCCTCTATATGCCATCCCATCCCTGTCACCCGATGAACCTGATATTTCCATTAAGAACTTGTTTATATTTTTATGCTCCTGGACTTTTTAAAAAAAAAATCCATGCCTTTGTTCTAGCTATCTGTCAGCCCAGGAAGACCAAGAACCCTATTCTCATTTTGAATCCTCAGGGTGGTTTTGCCATTTCTTTTTTCTTTGCCTACTTGAAGCATTTGTTTGGTGTCTGCACTATTTCTTGGCACCAGCCATGGGCTTCACGGGACAGTTAGCCATGTTTTATGCCTCTGCCCTCAATCCCTGGTGACAATGAAGGACCCCCAGGGTTTTGTACCTCTGGGTCTCAGTCCAGATCCCTTCAATTGCTACATTTTTTTGACAGATGGTAATGAGATGGGATTAGAGTAGAGGATCAGTTGCAGATGGTAAGAATAGATTCTACTTCTTCCCCAAGAGTTCCTTGAACATTTGTGATTGGAGACTGAGAGAAAGTCTGGTAGTTAAAGTCTTGCCACTAAGTTTTCACATGCCCAGTCAATGGTGATGCCATTATGACTACAGGCTATTTTACTTACAAGGTATTTGTTATAATCAAGGGACAAATTTAAAACAGGCTGGAGTGCGGGTGAAAGAATCTGCTCCCAAATGAGACAAGATACCGAGGGAGAAAACACTGAGTTGAGATGACAACCTGGTCATTTAGGGTCACTGCCGCTACACAAATAAAGGTGCTAAGTAGGACACCCAACTATGCTCCATGCCTGAGGCTAGTTGTTTCTTATGAAGTGCCTGAAATCCTGTGGTAGCCCATCTATGTGAGAAACAGAAACAGAGAGGTTTACTGTTCATGCTCAAGATCCCTCAAGAAGAGGCACTGGGAGCCTGCCAGTCAAGTGTGAAATTGCATGCAGTCTCTGCTTCACCACAGCAGCGTGGGTCACCCTGTAGCTATCTCCTGCTATCTTGTTCATAAGCAGCCATAGAGTTGAGAAGTGGACTAGATTTCACAAGATACGTCATCATTTTCCAGTGCAAGGGAGGGAAGTGAAGCTGAGAGGGTTTTGGAGCATATTCAGATGGCTGCAATGTATAGAAGGAAAACTTCCATTAAATCTGGGTCATAGTGGCACGGGATCTCCCATTCTTTCAGTTGCTGTCATGGTTCATATATAAATGTCCCCCACTGTTTCTGGGTTTGAGGGCTTGATTTTAGGTGATGATGCTAATTTGGGAGGTTGAGGAAACAAGAGATCAATAGAACCAAGTTAGAGGAAGCAGGTTACTGGAGGTATTCTTGGGGATATAGTACCCCTGGCCACTAAAATTATTTTCAACTTTCTGGACAGGGTGAAGTAAATATCTGTCTTCTGTCCCTCTCCTCCTGCCATCATATCCTGCCCAAGTACATGGGCTCAGACACTTAAACCAGGAGCCAGAAGAAGTCTTCTCCTCTCTCTCTCTCTCTCTCTCTCTCTCTCTCTCTCTCTCTCTCTCTCT
>CAJQZJ010031962.1:280761-331266 GCA_907164525.1 Lophiomys imhausi | reverse complement strand
TCTCTCTCTCTCTCTCTCTCTCTCTCTCTCTCTCTCTCTCTCTCTCTGAGAAAAAGAAATGTAACTAGTACCTTGTCCAGCACTGAGTAGGCGAGGGTTTCAGGAAGAGAAATAAAGTGCTTGTGGGCACAGAACTTCATTATCAACTTCTCTTGGGCTGTACACTATTACTTGATCTGGGAACTTAAACTGTGCTCTTCTGATCCTGTGTGAGAACTCACCAGGCCAGACCTGCTGAGCAAATTGTCTGAATGACAGCAAAAAAACTTCTTATTAAAAATACATCCAGGGACTGTGGAGATGGCTCTTCAGCAAGCATGAAGGGGTGAACTCAAGTTTCCAGCCCCCACACAAAAAGCTGGGCATAACCCCCAGAATTAAGAGCAAAGACAGTCAGCTCTAGAGAACTCTGTTGAGAGTTTGTGAGAAGAACGAGCAATACCAAGCCATTACTCCAGCACAGCTCAGGCTCTGTCAATGAAATAGTCAAGCAACCTTCTGCTTGCAAGTGTGACCAAACCAGCAAAGAAGCATTCTAACCACCTCTGTCCCCTGTGGCCACCCAGTATTACTGGGTGGCTATTGGGGTCAGTAGCGTAGCTGAAAGGGTGAGCTGTTGATTGGTGAGAGACCCTATCTCAGAACAAACAAGGCTGAGAATGATAGAGGAAGGCACCTGATGTGCTGCCCCTTCCTCCCTGTGGGTGCATGTACCACACATGTACACACATGCACACATATCACACACAAGCACACATATACAAAGTGCCTAATGCACACAGATACATAAAGGACAGAACATGAGTGATGGTGGTTATAGTCAATAATTTGAAGAAAAAATATTATAATCTAGAGTTAATAAAATTTAGAAGTTAATAAATATCAAAATTCAATACATTTCTTTGAAAAACTACATTTTCCCAGAAGAGGCTGAATGGTTCCCTCATCATTAAAATAAAATAATGACGCGGTGCAGACAATTTGAAGGCACGTTTTAATAGAAGTAGCTAGCAGAACTTGAATTGTATATATCCTTTGATCTAGCGATTCCTCCTCTAGAAATATATCCTTTATATCAGTGTGCCAAATGTGTAAAGATTTTTGTGTGTGTGTTTGACAATGTTGCTTGTCTAGCAGAAACCTAGAAACAACTTAGATTTTTGGTGATGAAGAATGAGTTAAATCAAAGTATACCTGGAATTTTGCAGGTGTACAATAAATCTTTTTTGTGGTGACATAGCTTAAAGGACACATCAGTTACCTACTGTCACAGAACCATTGCTTATCAAATCACTGAGGCCTACAGCCGTCCACTAAGTGGCCATTTCCCAAGACTTGGTGGCCATATGTAAACAGGAGTAATGAAAAGTCTTTGCTGACTTGGCTCCACTCACGTAGTTGAAGGTTGCCAGCTATTGGGCTTACGGAGTCTGGGCAATACCTTGTCTCTTCTCATGTGTCTCGAAGGTGAGCCAGACAAACTCTCAAGATGAGGGAGATGTTTACAGGAGTGTTTCAGTACATAAACTTCTTTCAAATCTCTGCTCTTTCAAATATGCTACTACGCTACTGACCAAGAGAAGGGGCATGACTTTGCCTAGTGTCAAGTCCAGGGTCAGTTCTGGTGCAGGTCAGCTTCCCACAGCAGGAGAAAACTGCAAAGTTCCAGGATGGCGTGAGGAGCCTGCACCACGGCTGCAATCTGTCAAGGCCTGTCAGTGGGAAGATCGCATTCTCTGGACAGCTCCATTACTGTGTGTCTACCTGTCTGTTTATCCATGCATAGGCGTATACAGGTATGCATATATACCTATAGGTCTGTTTATACCTAGAAATTTTTAGAAGGCTTCCAAGAAAACTTGTAAGAATGGTTATTTCTTGGGAATGTGAGTTTGTGCAAGTATATGTGATAAGCTTTTAAGTCAATTTTGGCATCTCTCAGATTACATCATTTGCATGGTTATCATGAACTAATTATCTTTGGGGGATTTATTAAGACCATGAGGTGTGGGGTGATTGTACAACTCTGACTTGGGATCTCAAATTCTTTGTTAGTTCTGTCTCCTAGGTTCTAAACAGTCTTTTAGATCCTTCTTCTAATGACTGAGTCCCCACCTTGGGAGCCACGGCTCTGCAGAGGAAGAGCTCATTAGCAGACAGGATAAATCATACAGACTTGCCTTGAACAAACCCTGCCAAAGGAAGTGGACAAAAGGCATTGAAATATGACACTCATAATGACCACTGTGAGGGGAAACTCTCTTGGCCTGAAATTGAACACACAACCCCTGTTCATTCCCAGCTGCATAGTAGATTGGCGTTGTGACCCAAATCATCACGCAGTTCATATTTCTTATGTGCTGCAGCTTTCTGTCATGGAGCTATACTAGCTCTCACAACCATAGGCTTCTCTCTCTCTCTCTCTCTCTCTCTCTCTCTCTCTCGGAAAGCAAGAGCTATAACCACATGGACAGGTAGGATACAGCTGATGCTCTGTCGTTGGTATTCTGTTACTGTTACATAACTTAATGCCTGCTGGGACACCCCACATAGCCACACCACATGTGCGTGTTAGATGCCGACAAGCTGAAAAATTAATGTCTTCCTACTGTCATTGGATTCTTCTATACTAACAGTACTAAATCAGGATTTTAAATGTGGAAATCAATCCAGATTTAAAATTTACTAAAGTTGGTTGATGAATTATTGACTATTTGGGGGAGCAGAGAGTTAAAAAAATCCAATTAAGTGAACAAATAATATTTATGGATATTCTTCCAGAAAAAGTAATAAAAGAATTAAAGAACATGTGAGCTATGAGGATTTAACAGCTTGTTACATGCCAGACATTGTCCTAGGCTTTGAGGATATCACAGTAGGAATGGAAAGATGTGAGCTTCCTAGAGCTAGGTATCACTTTACCGGATAAAACAGAAATAGCTAGATAAGTAAAATGGTGATAGATGCTGTGAGTGAAAAGGAGGGCAATACAATGGGCATGTGAAGAAGAAATAGAACAGGACCCGAGCTGAGTGATAAGGGAGACCTGTCCAGAAAGATCACACTGGTTACATTTCTTCTAAGACACAAATAAAAAAATAACTCCATAACCACAAGCAAATTCTGCAAGTGAGACATGGGTAATACAAAGTTCCCGAGTCTGGGGACTTTGGGTAGACACTGGAAATACCCAAGATAAGTAAGAATAGGAAACAGAGGGGTGGGAAGGGGATGGATCACGTAAGCCTTGGAGGCCATCTGTCATGTTGGTAACTCTTTCATACAATGGGTTTTAGCCCCTCATAAGTCCACCAGCCCCTTTCACTGATGAGAACACAATTGCTTTGTTTTGTTTTCTTTGCCTGTTTGTTAGACACACAGAGGGAGAGAGAGAGAGAGAGAGAGAGAGAGAGAGAGAGAGAATCAAGTTAGGTAGGGAGGACAAAGGTGGGGAGGATCTGAGAGAAGCTGGGGGAGTGGAATATGTAGTAAGAATATATTGTATTAAAAAATTATTTTCAATAAAAGAAAGAAAGCAAACCAAAATAAAAACCGCACTGTAAGATGGTTAATTATCTGTCAGTTTGTCAGTTTGGTTGGATTTAGAGGCTGAGGCACTCCTCTGGGTGTGCGGGCAAGGGTATTTCCAGAGAGGATCAAGTGAGAGAAAAGACTCACCTGAATGTGGATGGCAGCACAAACATGCCAGAGACCCACTCTGAATAGAATGGGATCAGGAAAAAGTGTCATTGCCCTTTCTCTGCTTCCTGACTGCCACTGCGAATTGGAACTTCTGAAATTGGGAATCAAGAGGAACAATTTGCTCCTCAAGTTGTGTTGTCACAGTAGGAAGAACAGTAACTTGAAAGGGAATTGTATCCATATAAATTATATTTAGTGAATATCTAGGGGCTTCTTATACAGTTTCTTAGAAGGGAACATGAAGATCAGTCTGGCACCTATGGACACTTGTCATAACAGCATATGGACTAAAACAAGTTTTATGTCCTGGCGTTGTTTTCAGCTGCTAATAGCCTGATGAAATAGGAGGAGCCCAGATTAGGCTGAAGTCGTGAAATCAGGAAAGACCCTATTTAAGGATGGGGTGGGTGGAGCCTGAGAGTTCCCACGCTAGAGACAACGAGATGCCATTTGATGGAGACAATGCAGACAGAGAAGCTGATCTCAAACAAAGCTGCAAAAATACAGTCAGCTCTCCCTGAGGCAGAAAGAAACTGGTGAGCAAAGAAGGCCTCACCAAGGCAGCAAAAAGCCTAGGACTAAACCCCAAGGCACAACTTTTGCCCCTGGTTCAACCAGTTCAAACAGCAGCCTGAATAGAACTGTGGCCAGCCCCAACGACTGTGGCAGAGCAGCTGAATGGCTTTACAAACTGACCAAGTTGGTCTATGGACAGCTGAGGCTCCAGAGAGAAGAAAGCCTGAAGCCTCATTTAAAGTGAAGCTGCCATAGCAATGCAGTAGCCAATTTACTCTAAAGGACCTATGTCTGAGGTGTTCCTGAAAACTGAGGACTTGCCCCAGAGACTGTGTCCTTCTAAAAGGTTAGGGTTAATTGTTAGATAATAGGAGTTTGCAGTTATTAACAGGGCTAGTTGTTAGATAATAGGCATTTATAGTTATTAATAGGGTTAGCTGTTAGGTTATAGGGATTTATAGTTATTCTTAGGGCTAGTTGTTAGGTAATAAGTGTTTATATTTGTTATAAGTGCTTATGGTTATTAATAAATTTATTTAATATTAAAAATTTCAGCTTCAGTAACTAACACAGCACACACACTGACAGTGTTGCTGAGACTCTTGTCTTTCCACAGCTTGTTATTACTGAAGCATGCATTTGCTTAAAGAATGGTAAATATAAAAATATTCATTGAGTAGTTTGTATACTCTGAGTAAATTATATTATATATTCAATGTATGCATATATTTACAAATTTCAATTTCAGCATTAACTTTGCTTGTTATTATTTAAATCCCAAAACACCCAGTATTATATTATTTACTCCGTTTTATAGAGGATGAAACAGAAACTCAGATGGTCACAGTACTTTACTCAGTCGTTCACTATTAAGTTTAGAAAATAGTATTTGATACATATGCAGTTTAGTCTCCAAATCCAGACTGTCCCTCCACATGTTGGTGTCAAATCAATTGTATTCTCATTCATTTAGCCTAGCTGAGGTTTGACCTCAAAATAAAACATTTAACCAGGAAATTTAGTCAAGAGAGATAGGCACAAACATGGCCATTTAAAGAGAGTAGCTGGAATATGTGAATATCCACAGGTACTTGGAAGTGCGCTGGTATTTACAAAGACCCTTCCAGTTCAGCAGTGAATGGACAGAAGGGCTTTAAAAAGCCAATCTGGCACTGAAACTGTAAACAATAGAAGCTAATGTGACCTGAAGGCTTGGTGCCACTGTATCAGCTATCTGCTAGAGGGAAAATAACAACATCCTCCATAGACTCGGAACAAGACTTAGAGCTCCAAAGTCCAAAGTTCCAAGTATTCAGAATATGATTTAAAAACCATCCTTTATTTATATTTAAATATTGAAAATTTATATTTTCAATATTGAATTTTACGAGGCTAAACACAAAGAATGAAGAGTTAAATTTTTGAATCTGTCATTAAATGTGGAGGGCTTCAATTGGAATAGCCACAAAAAGGGAACAGCTAGCTTTCCATGGCTCTGGACTCAAACATCATATCAACGCTCTGTAGATATGCCATACATAATATGGAATGAGTCCCCATAACTGAATTTTCAGAGGCCTGTTCTTAAGATCTCAAATATAAAACCTCACCTGATGTATAGCTGCAAGCCACAGAGGGTTGTGGCCTGCTATCACAGAACTGCAGCCCCATGCTTCATGACCTGAGTCTCTGGCCCGCACCCAACACTGGCCAAACACGACTGCTTTTATTTGCATGACAGAGATTGCACAGGTGGAAATTAGGGGCATGTGGTTCATGATAATCTCCCAGAACCAGACTCCTGCCATCTGGACAGCCCATGATCTAGGATTTTATGCCAGGAAACTGCACGTGTAGTAACTCACCCTAACCAAACAAATGCTTCTCATGACGGAGACCCCAAGCCCCTCTGCCTTACACTACAATAAGCTCCACACTCATTGTTCAGTCTACTACTTCTTGCCATGGACTTAATGCATCTGTCTGTTTTCTTTCTACTCTTTTCTAAAGGGTGAATTAACTCGCTGCCTACCATCCCCTTGCTCACCATTGTGGTGGCTAGTCCAACACACTGTTTACTTTCCCAGTACTTAGTCCCATACAATTTGCCTTTTCTCCTCAACCACCATTTCTTTCTCTTCAAATTTTTTTTGAAAATTATTTCAGTTTTGATCTTGTGCCTGTGTTTTGTGTCTGTGCATGCATGTGTGTAAGTATGGGTGTCTGTGGAGGTCAGAGGCAGCACATCCCCTAGAACTAGAGTTACAGAGAGTTCTGAACTGCCTGACATGAGTGTTGGGAGCAAAATTAGGTTCCTCTAAAAGAGCAGTTGCACTTGGACATCTCCCAGCCCTTATTTCCTCATTTTTAAGTGGAAGACAATATTATTTACCAGATAGACTTCTTGGAAGGTTTACAGGTCACACATGTAAACCTCTGTGAAGGTCTGACAAGTAGAGGAAATATTAATGTTCATTTTTTCTTCCCTACACTAGCGTGGCAAGTGTTATCAGTCTTTACTGTGAAATGAGATTTTCTTTTTATTTTGGAAAGGGGCAATAATTTCTGGAGTCTTGTCTCCATTTCCAATGTAATAATAATAGAAAGAAAAATAGAATTTCTCCTTCAGCCATTGTTCCCTGCCACAGACTGGCTTCCGTGGAATGTTGAGTCACAAAAGGCCCACAAAGAACAGTCAGTCTTCTATTGTGATGTCCCCAGAAGAGATCTTTAGAAAGATTCATTACAGAGTGATTGTATAGCCACACCTCCAGACTGCTCCATTGTTGATTTATGTGTTATCCTTTGGGTTTACCTACTATACCTACTATAGAAAATACCCAATGTGATCCATTTAGATCCATTTAGACTTTTAACATTGAGAAGGGAAAGGCTTCTCATGTGATACATTTTCAATTGTTTCTCAGCATTTTGGCTAAGGTAACTATGGAGAGACACTTCTTGAAGGCTGACCTGATGGCAAAGACAGCAAAGTCACAGAGTCAGAAGAGACCTGGGCAAGTGTCCACCAGGAGGGCTGAAGGCAGGAGAAGAGGTGGAATGCCCATGATTTGGAAAACGATTGGTTATATAAATAACTTTTAAAACATGGAACTTTGTGTAAAATGTACAAAAAAAGAGGGTACTTGTCATGCCTGCTGTTGAGTTCACAACTCCTAGAAAGTTTAGGGACACTTTTCACCCTTTAAGACGTATAGTCGCTGGATCTGGTGCTGTGGGCCTGAAATTCCAGTTACTTGTGAGATGGAGCCAGGAGAATTGCAAATCCTAGATCTGCTCAGGTTATAAAGTGAATTCAATGGGGGTGAAGAGATGGCTCAGCAGTTAAGAGCACTGGCTGCTCTTCCAAAGGACCCGAGTTCAAATCCCAGCAACCACATGGTGGTTCACAGCTGTCTAATTGCCGTGCATTGTGGTGCACGCCTTTAATCCCACCACTCAGGAGTCAGAGGCAGGTGGATCTCTGTGAGTTCAAGGCCAGCCTGGTCTACAAAGTGAGTCCATAACAGCCAAGGATACACAGAGAAACCCTGTCTCAATACAAACAAACAAAAAAAGTGAATTCAAGATCAGCCAGGGCACTTTCTTGAGACCCTGTCTACATATTTAAAAATAATCTAATAGAAAGCGGGGTGAGAATACATTTGTGGCAGAGTGTCTGCCTCGAATGTATGAAGTCCTGGTTTTAACCTTTAGTATAGGTGTGGGGTAGGGATGGTTGTTACACAAGTGTAGGAGTCTTCAGGTCCCTGAAGATGCTGCATGTCTTATGATGGCTTAAAACACTAACTGAGTAGATAGACTTGTCACTTTACACTGGTTTTTTGTTTGTTTAGTAAATGTAGTGAATTTCCAGTGGAAGGTCAATGCTTAAACCTGTAGGAACCTGCATGGCAATTGAGGGCATTTCTGGTTAGCTCTGCTGCTTCATTTTCTTTTGTCCTCCTCCAATCATTTCCTATGCCTTAATTTCCTCCTATTTCACTCATCCCTAGTCCATCCTGGATCTAGACAACAGGTTAGGATGCTACAGCTATATGTGTCCCCTCTGGCAGAGCTGCTTTTCCTGCTGAGTAATGGGCATTAGGCTCTAGCTTTAACTCGGTACCAGCGTTTCTCATCTATGGAAAGGTTCTTGGCTCCCTGCAATTTCATAGGGACTCCACTGAGTTCCCAAATCACCAGTTTGGACCCATACAATTGATCGGTCTCTTTCAAGCCAGGAAAATAGATTTTCTCCCAGTACACCCATGGTCTCTTAATGTACTGCTGCATATCACAATGGTACCGTGCAGGTGTTTGTGGTATACTGTCTAAGCTTGTATGCCCAACTAAATTACAAACTGATGCTTTGCTTGAATTCTTTAGACAGATAGGCAGAGAGACAGACAAACAGATACTGTTAGGATATTAATTAGAAAGATAATAAATAGGCTCATATATACCTTTTTGTAATTCTAGGAAATGCACAATAAAATTATTCATGAAACATCCTTTACTGTTATCTTAGTTTGGACAACAGCCATTACATTGAGCGAGTCAGTCTTACCTTTGATATCACATCAGCTTGATAGAATATTAAAACTAGAATGCACTGATGGACCTGGAAGGTGGTGTAGGACTATTTGTTTTCATTCAAAATCTGGCTTTATCTATTCTTCACCTAAGTGATCTTGGGGAAAGTTGTTTGCCCTTTCTAAAGCCCAGTTTCTCAATTGTAACTGTGGACAGAGAACAGTGACCATCTGCGTGGTTTGCAAGGCAGTTAGCATAATCTCTGGCGTGTAACAAATATATTGCTTTTAGTAATAATAAATGTGCCAACACTCTAAAAGTGATATGACCTGAATTATTGCTTTGATTTTGTTCTGTTTTATTCTAATTCTGGGATCTCTTCAATTACTATAATTCATTGTCTTTATAATAAATCCATTATCCGTATCAGTCTTGGTCACTATACCCCATAAATAGTGCCTGGCTCAAGAACGTGAGCTTTGCAAAGTGGCTTTTGAGCCATGTGAACATAAACCTCAATTACAATTGTGGTTACATTGTTACATGACAGCAATTCTCATTGCCCTGAAAATGGCCTCAGAACCAGATACAAAGAGTAGGTGCTGAGTTGGACTTCTCTGAGTGAATGACATGGGGATTCATGGATTTCGGGTTAAATACAAATTTGGAGATTCCTAGGCCTATCTTTAGAGACTTTTATCATATGGAGTATTATCAGTCTTCCAGTACATATTGGTGCACCAGTATCTTTGGCTTTGTGTTTTCTAGCTGCTACTCTTTTATGATTCACTGCAATACAAGTGAGAGTCACTCATGCTCTCATTGGTGTAACAGGTACACATTTAATCGTCCTCAATTTTTGCTTCTGCCAAGATATTTCTCAGTTACTTATCTCTATGTCCTATTGGGTCACTAATAAAAGAGATATCCTAGTGGCTGTGGGATTTTCAGCTTTGCACATGAGTTTTAGTCAGTTTGACAGTTCCCAATACTTCTCAGTTTAGACACAAAGTTATCTTTACATTGGGGGGGGGCCTAAGACTGATATGTTCTTGGGGTTTTTGGAATGTGCTTCTGTAGATAACTCACAATCCATGTGGACAGGAGGATAAAAGAATGAAAAATTTCTTGGCATTTAATTTCTTGAGTTCTTTGTAGATTTTGGATATTAACCCTCTGTCAGATGTGGGGTTGGTGAAGATTTTCTCCCAGTCTGTAGGATGCCGTTTTGTTCGAATGACAGTGTCCTTTGCCTTACAGAAGCTTTTCAGTTTCATGAGGTCCCATTTATTGATTGTTGATCTCAAGTCCTGAGCTGTTGGTGTTCTGTTCAGGAAGTTGTCGCCTGTGCCAATTAGTTCGAGGGTTTCTCCCACTTTATCTTCTAGTAGATTTAGTGTGACCGGCCTTTTGTTAAGGTCTTTGATCCACTTGGACTTAAGTTTTGTACAAGGTGATAAGTATGGGTCTAGCTTCATTCTTTTACAAATGGACATCCAGTTGGACCAGCACCATTTGTTAAAGATGCTGTCCTTCTTCCATTGTGCCGTTTTGGCTTCTTTGTCAAAAATTAGGTGGCCATAAGTGTGTGGGTCTATTTCTGGATCTTCAATTCGATTCCATTGATCTACTGGTCTGTTTCTATACCAATACCATGCTGTTTTTACAACTATTGCTCTGTAGTACAGCTTGAAATCTGGGATGGTAATACCTCCAGATGTTTTTTAATCCAATCAAAAAATGGGGGACAGAGCTAAATAGAGAATTCACAAAAGAGGAATCCCTAATGGCTGAGAGACACTTGAAGAAATGCTCAACATCCTTAATCATCAGAGAAATGCAACTCAAGACCACTCTGAGATTCCATCTCACACCTGTCAGAATGGCTAGGATCAAAAACTCAAATGACAACACATGCTGGCGAGGGTGTGGAGAAAGGGGTACCCTACTCCATTGCTGGTGGGAATGCAGGCTTGTGCAACCACTATGGAGGTCAGTCTGGCGATATCTTAGAAAACTTGGAATAGCTCTGCCTCAGGACCCAGCCATACCACTTCTGGGTATACACCCACATGCCTCTTCACGGAATCATAAGGAAGTTTCCTCATCTATGTTTATAGCAGCCTTATTTGTAATAGCTAGAAACTGGAAACAACCCAGATGTCCCTCAACCGAAGAATGGGTTAAAAAACTGTGGTACATCTACACAATGGAATATTATTCAGCTATCAGAAACAATGAAATTATGCAATTTGCAGCCAAATGGATGGAACTAGAAAAGCTCATCCTGAGTGAACTAACCCAGACTCAGAAGGACACATATGGCATCTATTCACTTATAGTAGGATTTTAGCTATATAGTAGAAGGTATCGATACTACAACTAACACACCAAAGGGAACTTGGACATAGACTTCTTATTTTTAATTTTTATTTATTTTTTATATATTAGTTATATTTTTTTCTATTTTTTAGTCTTTTTATCTATTGTATGCTTATTGATTTGTTTGTTTAGTAGTTCTCTCTCCCAGGCAACGAGACACTTTTCACTGATGGTACTGCTTCATAGATCCCCAATGAATGAAGAGGCTCTTGGTCCTCATATGACCTCTCAACTGAGATGAGGGACTGTTATATAAGGACACCCCACCCCAGAGAAATGGGATGGAAGGGTTAGGAGGCAAAGAAAAAAAATATGAAATGTGATGTTTCGGCTTTTTACTACTAACTGTCATGAACTGTTTAGGATAATTAAGAAATGCAAACTAATGGTTATGCAAGCCGGTCATTCTGTTAGGTACTACGACAGCCTATTATAGTTACTTGCTAAGCTAATCAGAAATAAAGCTGCTAAGAGACAAGCAACATCTGCTTACCCTAATATAAGAGATAGATAGGACCTCTTCAAAAACCTCAAGAGATCTGCAGAATATGGCATTCAAAGATGTTTTCACAATTTTAGATTTTTTTATATCAAGACATATCAACTCCTGACAGCACCCCCTATTCTCCTCCAAGTAGAAGATGAGCATCGAAGAATCTCCAGTGGGAGATGATTGAATTAGTTGCAAGCCTATCTCTTGGTAGGAAAAGCCCCTTGCCCCAACTGTAGACAGAATGCTGTCCAAAAAGGACAAAACCTGGAAGCAGGTAAGTCGACAGCCTAGCTCTGCCAAGACAGGGTAGGTAAGTCCTTTATAACCCCTGCTCTACAATCAATGTCTGTCAGAGAAGCGGAGCCAAACGATTGAAGAGCGATGCTGTAATGTATGGAGAGAAAATGGGAACTGTCCAGGCAGCCACTGGTATGTCATTTC
This sequence comes from Lophiomys imhausi, assembly GCA_907164525.1. NCBI lineage: Eukaryota > Metazoa > Chordata > Mammalia > Rodentia > Muridae > Lophiomys > Lophiomys imhausi. The sequence continues at coordinate 319,196 of CAJQZJ010031962.1, read as the reverse complement.
TTAGTTTGGGAAGCTGCAGACTCTGTACTTCCTATAAAATCAGATATATTTATCCCTCTCAGGTCTCTGAGGTGATTGAAGAACAGATAGATAAAGTCTAATAATTAAAATTTGAGTTGTTTAGGAGTCAAGACAGTGTTATAGATCTAAGAAGATACTTTTAAAATTGTGTTGCAATTAGTATGAATGTTGAGTCAGATATAGAACTTTAAACTCATGGAGATGGTTAGATAGTAGAATGTTAAAGTCAGGTACCAAATACATATGGCCTGGACATTGGGAATGTACGTTAAGCCATATAACCCTCATAACTGTGGCCTAATTACCTCTGTTGTACTGTATTGTATTTATTATAAGAGAAAGAGCCATTTGTTGGACTGAAAGGAGAAACTGTAGGGGGAAATAAGATATACCTTAAACTTAAAAGAAAAAAAAAGGGAAGAGGATGGGGGGTGAGGGTGGGAGGGTGGCACTGGAGGGGGAATAGGGAGGGGACTGCGATTGGGATGTAACTTGAAGAAATAAAAAATAAAGGAAAAAAAATGAAAAAAAAAAGATAGGTAATGGATTTGAAAAAAAAATCCTCCACAAAATACAAATGCAGCAGCATAGAAGCTGTAAGATGAATAGATGAACAAGCTGATCTGGTACCTGGGATACAAAACAAGGTGTAATAAAAGTTGCACAGATGTTACAGTGCTAAAAAAAAAAAGAATGAAAAATTGTAGACAAAGTTCCCTGGATTTTAATACTGGTTCGTCTTCATTTCAAAAGCTTTACACACACACACACATTTATTTAGTTACTTGTACTAAATATATATATATATATATATATATATATACATATATATATATAATTTACTTGTACTATAACAATCCATTTAACTTTTCTTTTAAATAAGAGATAAAACAATACCTATCTGATGGGCTTGGTGTGAAGAGTAAATGGATTTGTATTCTCTTTCTCTCTCTCTGTCTCTCTCTCTCTCTCACACACACACAAATCAGGCATATAACAATATAATAAAGGCATATAATTATAAGATGAGGGATAGCAGCCACCTACATTGTCACTCAGGATGATGGATATCAGAAAGCAGGTGTCATTCAATATTGGGTACAATGTAAAGTGTAGGGCACTGTTCACTTAGTCAAGATCCCTTCTGCACGTACTCTTGCCATCAAACACCCAGCCACATATTTCTAGGAACATGAATAGGTACTGGATTCAGTAGAAGAAGAGATAGCTCACTCCAAGTGAAGACAAACAAAACATCAGTCCACTGCTGTCCACTTAAGACCATTTTCTAAGCCCCTCCTACCCTCATAATAGCATATCTACCCAGCCAGCCCAAGCAGAAAGCTAGGAATCACCCCCAGATTTCCTTGTCTCACACACCCCACTTCAGCAAATGCAGTCAGTGGTCAAGTCCTGAGTGTTTACGTCAAGGTCCTCTGAGTGCCTTTATTCTTCCGCTTGCCCTCAGTGTCTGAGATTAGTCCATAAACAGACCTCCAGCTTCACAGAGGATGCCCTAGTCAAGCCTTTCTGTCCATTCTTCCTTTCTTGCCTCCACTGTCACAGTCATTGTTCCCAAGTTACTTTTTGAGAGAGCTAATTAGACACTTTTCTTTCCTTACATTGAAATTCCTCCATGTCCACTGCTAACCCACCAGAGGATCCATGGTAGCTCTCAAACCCTTTGCTTGGTTGTTCTAACCTTATAAAAATTCTGTACAGTGCATTTTCTTAAAATTTAGTCATGTTTTAAGTCTTCATTGGAATAGGACCGTAGCCTGGAACCCACTCACACTGCCACTCTGACTGATGTGGTGAGGGCTCAGTAATGACTTGAATTGTTATGGAAAGAAACAGGCAAGAAAACAAGACAGCCAGGTAATGAGATGGTCACCACCCCCACTGTGCTTCCAAAAGTTTAGGCACCTAGAGGAAACCAAAAAAGAAAGAGATTCTGAGGGTCTTCCCTTCCTCCTCCAAGCAGAAACAAAGTTAAATGTCCCAGCCAGGTTTCCAGAATCTACAGAGTGGGTTTGCAATCCAAATGCTGGACTTGCTGTCTGGCTTGCTGTGCTGCACCTTTACCTATGAGAGCTGGAAGCCACTCAAAGCTCAGGCATCACTGCTCCATTTGTAAACATAGAAATTAGCTTTAATGGCTCCAGCCATGCTGTCCCAGTGTCCACAGGGAGTAAGCAGGAGAGAAGGGCAAAAGGGCAGAGGCAAGTAAATACACCGCAGGAATAGAAGACTAGGTGATATTTTCCACAAGCTCACTTGTTCCATAAATATTTATTAGGCATCTACTGCATGCCAGGTCTGTGTCTTGGACCTTGACCTAGGCACTGGTCTTGAATGAAATTCCACTGAATTATAGAAATAGTTTGTCTATAGACACACTACACAGCTTAATTGCTTCCAGGTGAATACCCCACCTCACCTACACAACTCAAAGTTTCCCTTAGAAAATGCATCTTTTTTTTTTTTGCATTATGCCTTCAGTACTATATACTAGATCCCTGAAATAAAAGAAAAAGAGGCCCCAAACTGCCACCTTGAAATTTCAGGTTTAGATGAAATAATTTTAATTCATGAATTTGTCAGGATTGCTATCAAAATGACTGAGAGCACCATCAACAACAACAAAAAGTGTAGGAGAACCAGACCTTTAAGAACTGATTTTTTTTTTTTGGTTGGCAGTTAAAACTTGTCCACTATAATGGGACAATTTAAATGCATAACCATTAAAACAAACTTCTTAAACTATTCCCTGCACATCCCAGCATTCATCATGCTGACTAGTAAGACATCAATTTTTCATAAAATACTGCATAACTGAAAAGGAGACAGTTAAATGAGAGGGAAAAGTTGGATGTGCTGTTTCAGCTCAGCCTCTGATGATTATGGCATTTTATAAGGTGATTAACTGATTCGGCCGTGGGAAGAGGCAAGCGGCACTTTGCAGCATTCACAGGCCAACCTCCGTCTTCTGGTATTCTCATTCCTTAGGCTCCTTGGTTATTCTTCACTTTTCACAGGCTTTGCTTGCTTGCTTGCTTGCTTCTTTCCCTTTTTTATTTTTTTTTTATTTATTTTTTTGAGATAGAATTTCTTGTGTAGCCCTGCTGTCCTGGAACTGACTCTGCTGACCAGGCTGGCCCTGAACTTAGAGATCTGCCTGCCCTTGCCTCCTGAGTGCTGGAATTAAAGGAGTGCACCAGAACCGCTTCACAAGCATTTCTTATGTGGCAAAAAGGAGCTGGCTACCAGACAAAGTCTATACTATTTTGCCTCCACTTCCACCCCCAAAGATACCCCATGCTTGCAGCCCAGATTGGCAGGTTGAGTTAGAACAGGTGTCGCTCTATTATGTGGAAAGGTAATACCCCTGGTGCACTCCATCTTGGTAATGGGGAAGAAAGGTGAATATGTTGGATTTTTTTTCTTTCAAGGCCTTTCCCTGGTATATTCATATTTACAGTAGCTAAAAGATGTTTTGCTTGTTTGTTTTTTTTTAATTTTTGATGGTGTTTTTCTTTTCATTGGAAATAGATTTTTTCATACAATATGTTCTAATTCATATTCACGTTTCCCAACTCCTCCAAGCTGCCCCTCTCCTCTCCACCCAACCAAATCTGCACACTTTCTTTTTCTATTAGAAAACAAACATATTTAAAAGTTACAAAAACAAACAAACCAGAATAGGACAAAACAAACTGGAAAAGAAACAGCCAAATGAAAACAGGAGAAATATTTTTTTTTTTTTTTTTTGGTTTTTCGAGACAGGGTTTCTCTGTTTAACAGCTCTGGCTGTCCTGGACTCGCTTTGTAGACCAGGCTGGCCTCGAACTCGCAAAGATCCGCCTGCCTCTGCCTCCCAAGTGCTGGGATTAAAGGCGTGCGCCACCACCGCCCGGCTGAGAAATATTTTTAAATGAGTGCATGCAGTGTCTCTCTAGGTTGGTGTCTGTAACACCTTCATTCGTCATAGAAATGTCATCTTCAGCCTAGGATAAGATAACACGGGACCTCCAGTAAATGTTCTCTGGTTCTTTTTGTGTTGTGAATAACAGATGATCCTCATCCCTATTCCAGAAGAGAATGACACAGTATCATGTTCTTGTTCAGGGCAGAGTAAAGTTCATTTTAATTTTGAAATAGAAGAGATGGCTAAAGTTATAGCAACCTTGAAAATCAAAGCTACTTATAATAAACAACTACTTCAATATTGTATATTAAAGTATACAATATTATGTATAATTTCTGTTGAGTGTCATTTATCTTTCAGAGTCAGAAAACCACAGACATATTGCCCAGAGAGGCTCTCCTAACCTGAAATGAGCCAGTATCCATTGTATTCTTTGAAAGCCACTTGTGTCAAAGTCCAGGCAATGATCGCAATGCCAGCTTCATCCAAAATGTCAGTCAAGTGCCACCTTTATCTAATATGAAATCTTTCACTTGTTCAGCATATAGTGTGTTTACAAAATGCCAGAAGAGTGTTGAGACAGAAAATAAATGGCTCATGATTGTCCTCTTTCCCACCTTTAGCAAGTCAACAATGCCAAATACTTACTGAGCAGCTACTACGTAACCTGTCTTCTCTGTATATGTAACATATCCTTGAGATATGCTAGCAAATGAACAAAAGTAGTAATTTTCTTGTAGCTTGTATCCTAGAGGAGAGTCAGATAACATTCATGCTGTACACATTGACACAGCTTATTTAAGAAGGAGATATTAGATCAGATATTAAGAAGTAGATATTAGAAGCACCAAGAACAATATTAATAAGGCAAGACTGTCAGAGACAAGGGGATATCTGTATCGAAGGTCATTAGCTGTGAAGATATTTGGAGATGAGTCCTCTAAGTGGAAAGAACAACCAATGAAAGGTCCCAAGGTGAAGGTTACCTGGGGTATGAAAAGGACAATAAGAGGACAGGAGGGTTAAGTGGGGAAGTAAAAGGTGTGGTAGGAGAGATATTTGGAGAGGCAAGGGAGAGAATACAGGCTGCAGTGGGCAGATAGGCTGGCTCCAAGAGAGGTAAGAAGATAGTTGAAGTTTGGAACAACGTAGTAACTGGCTGACTAAAATTCTAAAGCATCCTTATGGGCATTGTGTTGAAAAGAGACCACAGAGACAGAGGTGAAGCAAAGAGACCAGTTCAGAGACCATTAGACTTCCAGCCATGGTGGTACAGCCTAGAGTCTAATGATGCTGGTGGGAAGATGAGTTTATGTTCTCAAATGAAAAGGGCTTCTGGATGGATTGTGTATGGGATATGAGGCAAACTAGAAAAATACAATTCTAATGTTTTGATCCAAATGAACAGATTTTCTTTTTTTTTCTAATAAATAGATTTATTTATTTGTTGCTTCAGGTTACATCTCCATCATATTGTCCTCTTTCCCCCCTTCCCAGCCTCACCCTCCCACCCTCTACCCCCTAACCCTTCCTTCCCACTCCTCTGGAGTGGAGTGTCCCTACATAACAGTCCCTGGCCCCAGTTCAGAAGTCATATGAGGGCCAAGAGCCTCCTCATACACTGGGTGCCTACAAGGCAGTACCACCACAAACGAACAGATTTTCTAAAATGGGAAGTTCTACATCAATTAGAAATTTCATATGTGATGCATAAAGTAGCCATCAATTTCAGATAAGTAATGGAATTTGGGTTCAGAAGGCGAAGTGTCTCAGCACTCATGGCTCACTATCCAACTAGTACCAGTGGGATTTGCCAAACCTTGTTTGTATTCTATTAATCCACTCCTTGTGTAACTTTCAGCATCAACTGCCTTCAATGACCAACCTCACACAAGAACACTCATAAATAAACGGTAGCAAATTAAGTGCTTCCTTGTAAATCCAGTTCATGAGGCAGTTAAAATTTGCCCACATGAAAATCACACTTATTTGGTACATTTACATCATCAACACCGACTTAACTAGCAAGTGCTCTTTAGGCTGTTATAAACTATACTGGACTCTGTTATTCCACGCATAAAATATCTTTTAACTAGAGCACAACCCACTGCTCCTAAGAGATGAGGTAAGCCAATGGCTTGGGCTCTGGACTCAGACCAGATTGAGTTATAGTCTGGCAAGGTACAAACTCTGTGGCAGTGAAGGAAGTGCTAAACCTCCTTGGGGCAACAATTCCAACTTGCTTGGAACTTCTGATGATTTTAAACTACATATATAAAGATTGGAATTTGGAAGATGCTAGCAAGCAGAGATGCTATCATAGCGTGCTCTATGCAAGTGTCAAATGGCCAGTATATATTAAGTTTTAATGTCGATTTTTATATATGAACACATTGCTTATATGATTTAATCACAACAACAATGATATGACAATGGCATGCAGAAAAATTCAAAGCAGGATTAATCATTTAAAAAAATCAGAATACACAAGGAACCTCTATGTGACCCTATGTAGTGGCTTTAGTTTTGGTAGCCCATATATTGCTATAGGTTATGATGGAAAGGAGACATACAAATCAAAAACATGTCAGCCTTAAACACATCAACAGTTGATGGGAAACAAGGCAACTGACAGCTGCTTTCCCATGTGGTGGTCTTGCAAGAATGAGAATACAGAGGAAGATCATCTGCCAGAGGTCCAACATAAATGCAATTTGTGTCACCAGCCACCCCAGATTTTAGAACTTCTCATCTTTACAAATTGTTTCAGAAACCCTTGTCCCTGAAGGCTTCTTGACTCAGCATTTCAAAGTGGTTGTGCTTTAAAAATTTCTTTCCTGGGAGAGTCAGATTTCTTTAAGATTATTATTCCCTGGCAAATCAACCACACTCTAGTGGAAGGCCACATGTTCATAATATATGGGTACACAACTTAGAATCAATCAGCTTATGAAACAAGAACGCAGTGTTGAGTGGATTAGGAAGAGGGAGTGGATCTGGAAAGAGTTTAGAAAGGGGGAGATACAATCAAATAACACTGTAAAATTCTCAAAGAACACACACACTCACATATAATTTTTTTCTTAGTGTTTTTTGTTGTTGTTGTTGTTAAAACTATTAAACTGGGAGACCAGGAAAATGAAACCCACATTCTAGGGATCAAACTCAGAGCTCTGAAATGCTGTGGTTTGTGTCTTTTTAGCAGAAGATCCAAGGGAGGTTCTGAGGAATGTCACCATGTTCATAGAACTCTCAGCTTTCCATGCAGTTCTTTTAGAAATGACAAGGAAAAGCCATGTGCCCTTTAACTGAAGCTGCAGTAGAGAGATGAAGGCCTGATCCACTGGGACAGGCATGATTCTGGCTTCATCCCAGATGTCGTCTGGCCCACCTCACAAGGTGATGCTATCAAAACTGAAGCTGGGAGATTAGGTAAGAAAGCCTCTTCCATATATCCTGTACATGGAGGGGCCATGAGGTGAGAATACAAGGAACTGCTTTCTCACAGGGCTTGCTGAGCCCAGGTTCCTGTAGACATATGACTCTGCTTGTGTTGTCCTCCTGGCCATTTCCCAGGAGATTGGGCTGCTTTTCTTTCTGCCATGTGGTTGGGACCCACAGGGCTACAAAAGTAGCTAGCTGTATTCTGAATACAGAAATAAATTAAACCCTACCAAAGGCCAGAGAAGACTCTTATAGGCATACTCAGGCATACATACACCATGGTAGACTGAACTTACTGACAGAGGACTAGTAATTTTCTGACTCTAAGCCTCCTATGAAAGCTCTAAAAACCTTTTGGGGGAAATTAAAACTTGCTCGTTCCAGTAATTACAACTCATATCATTCCATTTTATGCATCAATGTTAAACCACCGCTGGCTATAAAATCATTGGCTAATGAAAAGAACATCCTAGATTTTGATTTATTGTCCCTGCTATCAGAGCCTACCACAGCCACCTTCACAAATGCATAAACAACCTCAATGAAGGTTTAATGTGCTTTTATCAGGGGTCTCCATTGTCTGTGCCCTGGAGATGAAGCATGGTATGCCTGAAAAAGTATAATTCAAATCCTTTCACTCAGAAGGAAAGCAATTCAGTTATCAACTAATTTATGAAAGCTTCAGGAAGACTCTTTGATTACCAGCAAGAGCCTCAGCAGGAACTTGGATGCAGGCATGGGCATTATTAATTGATAGCATGACTTTCGAGGTACTGACTTTTGAGATGGCAACCCTTCCTGGGAGGCTGTGTCTAGGTGGCAATAACAGTTGATGGTGAACGGATCCAACTACCAGCACTGCTTTCAGTTATCTGCCTTCCTGCCTGAGTGAGTTGAACAAAGCTGTAGATCTAGGTGGTTTTTTTCTTTCCTTTTCTTACTTTCATTCATTTATAGACATAGATCTGTAGACTATCATGAACTAACTGAACCAAAAAGAAAAGCAGATTCTGTCCTTGACTGGTGAGATTCAAAGACACACCCAGGGCATGGCCAGGAGAAAAACATTGGCAGACCATAAACTAGTCATTCTGTTTTTCACTGGCTGAAAAGTAGGATACTCTTTGGGGACAAATTTAAACTGTCCAGTTGTGTCAAATGGAAATCAGGGAAGTGACAGGAGTGTATAGAGAATGGGTCATTTGTGTCACATGGGTGTTGACTTTCAGAACTCTTCACTCCAATTTCTTCAAGCCAGATAAACATCTAGCTAATTTACCTCCAACCTTCTAGCAAGCAAGACTTCTCTTTAGTTCAAATGATTTAAGGCCCTGAAGAAGAATAAAGTAAGAATTGAGGATTTTAGACAACTTTGAAGATTTAAGTTTGATATATTACTATGGAGTAGTTAGCCTCTGATGAGAAAGCGCAAGTCCATAAAACTAATCAGTTACCACACCTAAGAACCGTAAGTGTCAGACAGCCTTTCAATGGTTGCTATATAATCTCCTGACTCTTTCATAAATGTTCTCCTCTCAGTAAGCATCATCAGTGTTGAGTCTAAAATTCAGAACAGAAATAGCAGAAGAGCCGGAGAGATGGCTCAGCCGTAAAAGGCTAGGCTCACAACCAAACACGAACTCGGTCCATAAACAACGGTGCACAAGCACTGGAGTGGGACAATGGGACAAAACCACAGTCAAGGTGTACACATTGGTAGTATAGGCCTAGAGAGGAACAGAGTGGGAGATGTTCCCTGCAAAATTACAAAAGTCAGCACTTGGAAAAGATGAAAGAGAATGACAGATGTCCACTCAGGAGACCCCTAGGCTCAAAATAAATGTTCAAAATCCAACTTCCTTCACCTAGGGTCCAAGGGAAGAACAAATGAATCAAAAAAAGGCACCAAATTGAGAACTCATGCACTGTTCCTACATAAGAATCAAGGGTTCTGAGATAAAGGGTGAAGCTGAAGGTTTTTCCAGGGAATCAGATGGCCATAGGTTTTGGTAGAAGATTATTGAGCAGGATCCGACGGCTTTATCAGGGATGGAAGCTGGAAGTAGACCAGCTTCCAATATGGGACCGTCCCAGAAATGTGACTTCCTTATAAAATCCTTGTTGATAGGGCAACTTCTGATGAAGTCCATGAGACATGTGCATTGCATGCTTCTGCTGCCTCATTTCTGTCTAAGTAGGTACTGAACCACAAGGCTTTCTCTATGCCACTTTGCATCCCCCAGAAAATGATTTTTATATCTATTTGGCATTTTAGCTTTTTTTTTTCTAAGCATTCTCTACATTGTGAGACACCTCACCACAATTCCACTGGCATTCCTCTTCTGGTTAGCTAATCGCAAGTTGATCTAGTTATGAGGGATTGTGAAAGAATGGTCAGTCACATTTCTAGAATGTGTAGTGGACCATTTGGAAGAAGGATCACACCACAGTTTATTGTGTCTTCAGGAGTATTGAGCAGTGGCCCCCTTTTTGATCTGAAATCAGTTTTAAATTTAATCTAAGTTTTTCTTAAAATCTTTGCCTCCCTTTCAAAGTCTTCCTTAGTGAGTTCTGTCAACCTCTGTAGTCTATTTTCCCCATTCCCTCAAACTCATCCTGTTTTAATATGCAAAACTAGGAATTTTCTAACTTTAGCGAAATTCTTTCAAACTACTATTCTATGGTGTATTACTCTGTCTATGAAATATTCTCTATTGGAAGAAATAGTGTCTCCTGACCATCCTTGAAGATTCAGCCCTGCATTACCTCTTACTGTCATGTCCCAACCCTCTTGGGTGAAGCCTTCAAGGCACTGTATTTGGATGCTGCCAATGACCACACCATGGTCATCTGCCATTGAGTTTATTTTGTGGTCAGCCTCATGCTTTAACTCTCTTGAGGATGCTCACTCTTTTTTTCTATTCAGTACTTTACAGCATAAATGAGATAGTAGCCACATGCATGTTTGAAAATGTTCAGTGGCCACATTATGAAAGTCTAAATATATAGAGAAAATTAATTTTACCAACATTTATGTAATTCAATGACATATAGTATAATATTACTTTTAACTATGTAACTAATTAAGATGTAGTTTAGAATAAAAAAAATATTTGCAGTAAGTCTTCAAAATCCAGTATATCTTGTACACCTGAAATGCATGCCAGTGTAAACAAGTCATAGCTGAAGTGTCCAAAAGTCACATATACCAAGTGGCCACCATGTTGGAATGCACAGCTGGGAGTGCAAACTTGTACAACCATTTTGGAAATCAATCTGGTGATACCTCAGAAAATTGGGAATAGTTCTACCTCAAGACCAAGCCATATCCCTCCTGTGCATATATCCAAAAGATTCTCCACCAAACCACAAGGACATCGGCTCAACTATGCTCATAGCAGCTTTATTCATAATAGCCAGAAACTGGAAACAACCCAGATGTCCTTCAATCAAAGAATGGATAGAAAATTCTGTGGTATCAGAAAATCTTCAGAGAACATCTTGAATGCCATATTCTACAGATCTCTTGAGATTTTTGAAGACCATCTATCTATCTCCATATATTTGGATAAGCAAATGTTGCTTGTCTCTTAGCTACTTGATTTCTGATAAACTTCGAAAACATTTGTGATACACTACACTAGTACCTAACAAAATGACAAGTTTGAATGACTATTAGTTTGCATTTCTTAATTATCCTAAATAGTTTGTGACAGTCGCTATCAAAAGGCCAAAACTTCACATTGCATTTTTAAGCATTACATAGGTACAATACTTTAAAAAGAGTTAACCTTAATTTTGTATCAATATACAAAGATCTATACCAATGTAGCCAAATATAACCTTAATTATGTATCAATATACAAAGATATAAAAGAATATTCAACAATCTATCTTTTTCTTTATCCTTCCTATATTATGTTTATATCCCCCCTTTTTTTCTTTTCAAGTTTTCCCCCCCTACATAGGAGAGAAAGAAGGATAGAAGAAAGAAAAAGAGAGAAATTCCTGAGTCTAACCTCCTAAACCTTGTTTAACAAGACCATTTAACAACTTGTAACCAATCCTATTAAGTAACAACATACATCTATAACTCATCAAATGACCTAAACAAAAAAAAAAAAACCCCACCCATTCCACCTTCTGGGAATCTCTCTCTTAAAATTGCTTCGTGCTGATTTTGGATATAGGAAACCTAGTTAGGGATCCAAATAACAAAGGAAGAATTGCCAAGCAAGTTAATAGTAGCATTTGTTGCCCAGTTTTTTGTTTTGTTTTGGTTTTGTGCTCAGCTATTTAAATGTCCGAAGAAGTTTGTAGTCAGAAGCTGGACTTTGAGTGAAAAAGTTCAGGGTTTTACTTAAGTCCTGGCTGGAATAGTCTATGGGGCTGACCATCCCAACAGCACCCCACATTCTATTCCAAGTAGATGATGAGCACCAAAAAATGTCCATTTGGAGATGGCAACATTAGTGGCAAGTTTGTTACTGGGCAAGAAAAAGCACTTACTTCAACTGTAGACAGAATGGTGTCTGAAAAGGACAAAACTTGGAAGCAAGTAAGTTGACAGTCTAGTTTGCCAAGACAAGGTAGGCAAGTCCTTCATAATTTCTGTTTTACAATTAATGTCTGTCAGAGATACTGGGCCAAAAGGCTTGAGATAGATGCTCTAGTGTGTGGAGAGAAATTGGAGACAGTCCAGGCAGCCATTTCTCTTGTCTTTTCTTAGTTTTGGAAGCTGCTTGCTCTGCACTTCCTGTTTATTCAGATATATTTATCCTTCTCAGGTTTCTGATGTGGTTGAAGACTAGATAGTTATAGTCTCACAGTTAAGATTTAAGTTGTTTAGGAAAAAAGGATGTTCTAGGTCTAAGAAGATGTTTTTAAGTTAGTAATGCAAGTTAGGATGGAAACTGAGTTAGGTATAGAACTTTAAACTCATTGAGATAGATAGAATATTATTATCAGTTGCCAAATACATATGGACTGGACACTGGGAATGCATGTTATATCTTATAATTATCATAATTGTTGCCTAATTGTTTTTATTGTTTTGTATTATATTTATTTTTATAAGAAAAAAATTAAAAAACAAAAAATAAATAACAAAACAAAACTGTGGTACATTTACACAATGGAACACTACTCAGCTATCAGAAACAAGGAAGTCATGCAATTTGCAATACAATGGATAGAACTAGAAAATAGATCCAGAAAGATACACATGGTATGTATTCACTTATAAGTGGATATTAGCCATATAATACAAGACAACCATCGTACACTCCATGGACCCACAGAAACAGGAACCTAGCAGAACTATCCTATGAAAAATTTCACCTACCAATAGATCATGGACCCTATTGCCTGTTAGTGGAACACCTTACCCTAGCTGGGCTGCCATATCAGGCTCCAGTAGAAGAGGATGCTCTTAGCCCTCATGTGACTGATGAACTGATGGGGGCTCCACCCACCTGAGGAGAAGGAGAGGACAGAGATGGGGAAGAGTGAGGGAGGGTGGGACTGAATGGGGAGGAGGGAGAGGGCTATAAGCGAGATGTAACTTGAAAAGATAAATCAATTAAAAAAGAAAAAACCCTGAGAATAGAATTACAATATGACCTAGAAATCACAGCTTGGAGATTTGAAATCAGCAATTTTAAGATATATCTTCACTCTCAATAGCTGAAGTGTAGAATTAACCCAAATGTTTGTTGATGGAAGGATTTACAGGAGAGTGATACATACACAGTGGAATATTATTTGGCCTTTAAAAATAAATGTTCTCACTGATAGAAATGGTGGAATTGGAGACCATTGTGTCAAGAAAACACAAACCAATCACAAAAAAATGAGTCCTTCATATTCTTAAGTTTCTGTGGAATCTAAACCCAATGCCAAGCAACAGAAAATAGGATGGTGGTTAGTAAAGATCAAGGGGGAAAGAGAGAAATGATAACCAAAGAGCACAAGCCTCAACTAGACGGGGAGTAAGGTTTTTTGTCTCTGGGACATATCACCTAGCAGGCAAATATAGTAATGAGTATGTACTAGACACGTCGAAATTCTTATGAGAGTAAATTTCAAACGTTCTACCTCAAAAAAGATAAGCATTTGAAGTGCCAAACATGTTGATCAGATCAATTTTATCATTTCACATTGTATTCATAGATCATAACATAACAATTATAATTTATATATTCATAATAGATAAATTCAAAAAAGTAAAAGATCAAGAGAGGATATTTAGTCATTTTTGCTTCAGTACAAAAAAAAATTAAACATCTGTATATCTTTGATTTCTTTTCTTTTATTTAAAGAGACCCCGGTCTAGTGTTTCTTGTTTAAGGGGGTCAATAAAATGTAATCTCCTACTCATAAGTATTTTAATTTAAACATGCAATTAAGGAATATATGTAGTTCATAAATTATTCTCATAAGTGTTATTTTCTTTCTGATGTTCTATTATACTCAAGGTCTCCATGTATTCTGCGTCCTTCAGTGTTAAGAGTGTTAAGTGGGAGTCAGTACACCTTTTCTGTAAGGGACGGACAGTACTCTCAGCACTGTGGCCACAGGCCTCTCTCTGCTGGCTGCTCAGCGCTGCTGAGGAACAGCCAAACAGTGTGTGTGCAGATCACTGTGGCCCTGTTACTTATGAACACTAAAGTCATAATTTCCTGTAAGGTTTTCATAGTGCAACTGTCCCTCTTTATAATTTTTACATGTGCCCAGCTTCCATTGTCACCGCTATAGTTCTTAGGTCTTTATTAATGCGTTCCAAACACAGCCTACTTTCTATACTTTTTACACTGAAGTTCTTTGTTTTAAGCCCTCTCTGTTCAGTTCTCAACTCTATTTAACAATTTGTACCCTTGAGAAATACTGCATGGCTTATTTTAACTAATTTTTTTTCAGTGTCCTATTTAATTTATGCTCAGTCTAAGAAATTAGAGGTAACAGCTCTTAATTAGTGAAAAAAATACTTGAAATGCTTAGGAATAGTAAATATTTCATATATTCTTTGATCAATGTGAATATATTCATTTTGATCACTTACTCCAATAAAATTCAAACATACATGGAATGCCATTTGCTGTAAAGTTACATAACAGAATATCTTAAGAGATGACTTCAATGACAAGAATTAACACAGGTAAATGATGGTGGTACTCCATGTATTTCATCATTGTGTTACATTACAAAGCATTTCCATATACTAGTCAGTTTCATTTTTAGAGCTCTATGGTATTGGAAGTGGCTTATCTATGACCTTTTCCTATGCTTAGTACCTCTGCCTCATCCAATTGGTGACAGGCTACTTACCTGAACTAGAACAAGCCTTCATCCAAGAAATGTTCCCAATCTTTTCTCTAGAAAAGTAAGATGTTCTGACTTTGGTGTAACCAACAGACTTCATAGTTACTCATCAAACCTATTCATCTATCTTGGTAAGGGTAGGCTCAAATCTGCAGATTATGTGCTTCCAAGGGCTAGGACTACAATTTCTTTACCTTGGAGTCTTAAGCAGCCATGATGATGTATAGGAAACAATGTATGTTCAGGAGATGCATAGCAAGTTCATTTGTATGTTCAACATAAATTATTAAGTGTTTTTTATACTCTTGGTATAACACTTGGTGATGGGAATGCAAAAGTAAATAAAATACATAAAATTCCCATTTTCATTCATTTTAGTGTATCAAAGTAAGACAAACAATAAACAACGTGAGGGTATTAGTCAGGGAGAGTCACAGAAAGTGAACTAGTAAGAGACAGACAGACAGACAGGTAGATAGATAAATATATCATATATAATGGATAAACAGACACATGATAGATAGATGGTGGTGTATGAAAGATATAGATCATAGATAATTGACAACAGACATAAATGATAGGTAGTAGATACAGGCAGATTAGATAAATGGTAGTCAAATTCAGATAAATTGTAGGTGCTAGAAAAAAATATAGATTATAGAGGGAAGATGTAGGTAGGTAAATAGACAAAGGACCCATATAAGATTTGCTCATGTGGTCATGGACATGAAGATATGTCATCATCTACCATCTTGAGCTACAGAACCTAGAAAGCTGGTTGTGTAATTTAGTCCAAAGCATGAGAATCAAGATAACAATGGTATATTTCTTTTTTAAAATAATTTATTTAAATTTATTTTATGTGCATTGTATGAAGGTCTCAGACCCCTTGGGAGCCGAGTTACAGACAGTTGTGAGCTGCCATGTGCGTACTGAGAATTGAACCTGGGTCCTTTGGAAAAGCAGACAGGGCTTTTAACCACTGAGCCATCTCTCCAACCCCATTATATTATAAGAAATATAAACAGTAAATTTCTTAAAATGGAGAAGGTAGTGGGAAGGGAATATTGGTGTTTCTGTTTAAAGAGTTTAAAGATCCAAGAAGCAGAAACTACAGTGTTAGAGGGAAGGAGAATACTGAGGTTCTACCTTAAGAGAAGAGAAAGACTTGTCCATTCTTCTTCCTCTGTGCAGTCCCTGAGCCCTTGATGCATTGGATCCCCTTTCTCATCATCCATGGATCAAATACTTTCCCCCAGAAATGTTTTCTAAGACATGCCCAAATGTAACGGTCATTCCTTAGCTCATTCAGATCGGCCCAGAATTATCTGTCATGGGCTGTAAAATGGTTGCATACTTGAAAGCTCCCAGAGCCATGGATACAAGTTGAGCAGGGGAGGTTGTAATGCATCCTGAGGTAGTGTTGATTGAACAAGAATGTTACATTTAAATAAGAATTAATGGAGGGTGGATTTCAACCTTATTTATGGAAAACTAGAGAGAGAATAAAGAAGAATGCACACTGTGCTGAGGACAGAATGGGAAGACAGGAAGAGAGAAATGAGAGTGACCTGGAACACAGCATAAAGTCTGGTCTTTGCCCTACTTGAGAGCATAGTGCTGACATATTAGGTGTAGATTTCAGTAATAGACCTGCAAAAATAATGTATAATAGAAAACTTGATGCACGATGGAGATAACATTTGTCCAAGGTCACACAGCTGACCCACAGAACATGCCAGACCTACATATAGGCTTCCTGGTCTATGATTCTCATATTGCTCACCCAGAAATAGTTCTCAGGAATGTGATTATGCTGGAAAAGAATGATTTAGTTTCTTTGCAAATTGCCCATTGATTATGTCTAGGGCCTGTTGATTACCTTCAAGAAAAATAAGAAATTACTCACTCTCAGTATTCTAATTGGGCCACCCCAACATTCTTCATGTATTTCAAATGCATATGTGTTTGTGACTGTGCAGAAAGAATATCAAGATGTGAGGCTAAATTGCTCACTTTTAAGTTGCCTGCCCATGAGTCATTTATGCAGCAAAATATCCTTTTTTTAATGTTTATTTATTTCTTCAAGTTACATCTCCATCACAGCCCCCACACTCCATCCCTTCCGGTCCCACCCTCCCACCCTCTCCCCCTTCTCCCACCTATCCTACTTCTCCAGAGTAGAGTGCCCCTAGATATCAACACCCTTCAGTTCAGCAGTCATATGAGGGCTAAGAGTTTCCTCATGTGCTGGTGGCCTACATGGCAGCTCCACTAGGGAAATGTGTCCCACTAACAGGTAACAAATTCTGTTCCTGTTCCATTTGGTCTGGTTGTTGTAGGACAGTTATTCTGTACTATATGGCTAAAATCCAGTTATAAGAGAATACATGCAATGTAGATCTTTCTGGGTCTGGGTTAGCTCACTCAGGATGAGATTTTCAAGTTCCATTCATTTGGCAGCAAATTGCATGATTTCCTTGTTTCTGATAGCTGAAGAGTATTCCATTGTGTAAATGTACCACAGTTTTTTTTTTGTTTGTTTTTTTATCCATTCTTCAATTGAGGGACATCTGAGTTGTTTCCAGTTTCTAGCTATTACAAATAAAGCGGCTATGAACATAGTTGAGGAGATGTTCCTTGTGGCATGGGGAGGAATCGTTTGGATGTATACCCAGGAGTGGTATGGCTGGGTCTTAAGGTAGAGCTATTCCATTTTATTCTAACATATCTCCAGACTGATTTCCATAGTGATTGTACAAGTTTGCACTCCCACCAGCAATGGAGGAGTGTTCCTTTTTCTCCACAACCTCACCAGTATGTGCTGTCATTTGAGTTTTTGATCTTAGCCATTCTGACAGGTGTGGGATGGAATCTCAGAGTCGACTTGAGTTGCATTTCTCTGATGATTAAGGATATTGAAATTTCTTCAAGTGTCTCTTGGCCATTAGTGATTCCTCCTTTGTGAATTCTCTGTTTAGCTCTGTTCCCCATTTTTTTGATTGGATTATTTGGTTTCTTGGTGTTTAATTTGTTTTTATTTAATTAATTTATTTATTGCTTCAGGTTACATCTCCATCATAGTGTCCTCTTTTGACCCTTCCCAGTCCCGCCCTCCCACCCTCTACCGCCTAACCCTTCCATCACACTCCTCTGGAGTGGAGTGTCTCTACATAACAGTCTCCCACCCCAGTTCAGCAGTCATATGAGGACCAAGAGCCTCCTCATACACTGGGGGCCTACAAGGCAGCACCACTAGGGCAAAGTGTCTTATTGACAGGAAGAAAAAGTCTATGTTCCTATTCCCTTTGGTGTGTTGGTTGTAGTATAGATATCCTGTACTGTATAGCTAAAATCCGACTATAAGTGAATAGATGCCATGTGCATCCTTCTGAGTCTGGGTTAGCTCACTCAGAATGAGCTTTTCTAGTTCTTGAGTTCTTTATAAATTATGGATAGTAGCCCTCTGCCTGATGTAGGGTTGGTGAAGATCTTTTTCCAATCTGTAGGTTGCCCTTTTGTTTGAATGACAGTGTCCTTTGCCTTGCAGAAGCTTCTCAGTTTCATAAGGTCCCATTTATTTATTGTTGGTCATAGAGCCTGAGCTGTTGATATTCTGTTCAGAAAGTTGTCACCTGTGCCAATGAGTTCGAGGCTTTTCCCCACTTTCTCTTCTATCAGATTTAGTGTGTCAGACCTTATGTTAAGGTCTTTGATTCACTTGGACTTCAGTTTTGTCCAAGGTGATAAGAGTGAGTCTATTTGCATTCTTTTACATGTTGACATCCAGTTATATCAGCACCATTTGTTGAAGATGGTTTCCTTTCTCCATTTTATGGTTTTGTCAAAAATTAAGCGATCAACAAGCTATAGTACAGAGTAATAAAAACAGCATTGTACTGGTATAGAAACAGACCAGTTGATCAATGGAATCAATGACCCAAAATGTCCTTCTTAATTTTATTTATATATATGACAAGCATCACATAGAAGAAGTTACCAGTGAATTTGAAAGTGCTTGCAGCATTCCTTCCTTCAGAAACAAAAGCAAAAATCCAAACTCACCTTGCATGTGAGTACTACACACATTTATTTCTCTACTTAATCTCAGATTCTGTAGCTACAAATGATTGATCTGATGATAACATTATATCAGCATGGAATGACCACTGTGTTCTGAAAACTGTAATATTGGAATGAGAAAAATATCCACCTATGTAGCTGACAAATAACCCATAACACAACAAAGAATCATCAGTACTGCAACAAGGTTAAATTTCATCATTGAAAGAAGATCCCCAGACAATACGCCTATATTGTTTTTTATTCCATTGGCAAAAGAATATCATAGATGATTATTAAATAAATTACTGAAACAATCAAAGTGATGACAACCTCGGGAGTTAAAGATAAGAAGAGCTATAAATATCTAATAAGTTTTCACTGAAGATAATGAGCTAAAATAAATAGAAAATTAGTTGTCACTGTTATCATACAACTATTGGAAGCAGAGAAAAGCATTTCTATTTTCATGAAAGAATATAAAATCCCAGGAAGAAGAAATCTTCTATGAATCATGGGCAAGGCTAGAGCTATCCTCAGATTCCCTAGACATGCCTAGAGCTATCCTCAGATGCCCTAGACATGTCTAGATCTAGCCCCAGATGCCCTAGACATGCCTAGAGCTAGCCTCAGATGCCCTAGACATGCCTAGAGCTAGCCCCAGATGCCCTAGACATGCCTAGAGCTAGCCCCAGATGCCCTAGACATGCGTAGAGCTAGCCCCAGATGCCCTCCGTTTCCCTTTCCTGTCTCTTAGCACCAGGGACCAGAGTGAAGCATCAGTAGGATTAAGTCATTTGCACAGTAATAATCGCTGACTTATTTATGTGATTCATGGTGTTTACAAAATGCAGTCACACACATGGCATCTCATTTGCTTATGTTTCAGTTTGGTTACAACCAGTTACCATAAACGTATGGTATCTAGTGTATCTGGGCTTGTCTTTCTTGGCTTAACCAGTTACTGGCTCTTCAGGTCCATCCCTCACATGTATCCTGGATTCATAGATAAGTATTATTTGGTAAGCTATGAGCCAAATAGCCTCTTACCTCTGTCTCTCAGTATACCTGCTACCTAGGACTTATCTACAGTGTGTGGTTGGGTTTGGTTAGTGACACTTCAAAGGACAATTTTATTGTTGATGTTATTGGTACAGGCAGAGGCTGTGTTACAATATTTTTTAATCAAAAAGTTAAATTTATAAAGTATGGATTTTTGGATCTCTGCCTTCCTGTGTTCATTGCTGCTTCCGTGACTTACTACAAGTTGATTCTATTAGGTCTTAAACCTTGGCCTTCTGATTTCTAGAGCAGTGCTAGGAGTGGGCTTATCTCTACAAAATCATATGGCTAGTTTCTAAAAGTTACTATCATCATATTCATGAGAATAAATATGGTGGAGATAGGAGGAGGTCTGGGGAAGGCCAAAAGAAAAAGCTTGACTCATTGAGAAGTTGTAGCCAAGGAAGAGAGAGGTAGAATCCATGAAAGCCAGCTAGAAAAGGACCAAAAGGAAGCCAATAATCAGGAGTCTGCAAAAAAGTTGTGTGAGGATATGGCAAACAGGCTTGATGAGAATTGCTTTAGGTGTATGTAAGAATGAGAGGTTTGGTCAGGGGAGTCTTGCAAAGACTCAAGATGAGAACAAAGGGAGACTCTTGGAGGTGGCTCTTAGAAAGACTTTAGTTTTAAGTCCCAGCCCTCATCAAGGGGGCTTCTTTATGTAGCAGACAGAGATCATTACAAGAACACACAACTGGTCCAACTGCAGAGAGCTGAGTGTGGGATGGCCAAGGCCACTGATCTACAAACAACACAGCCCCTGTATCACACACTCAAAGAACATGACAGAAGAGGAGATGGAAAGATTGTAAGAGCTAGAGAACCATGCCATCTGCTGAGAGAGCGAATATTCTGTGTGCAAAGAAGCTACATTCGTGGGATCTCAAAAGAGTGGTTGCCTAAATAAGAGTTGAAAAATGACGTCTCTTGACATACCAACGTGGAAAGGGGAGATCTCAGAAGGTCCCAGCCCTAGACGAAGAGCTGAAGGTGAGTAATGACTGTGAGGAAGAATTGGTCTGCTTCAGGAATTATCTCCCCTGCTAGGTGACCCAATCCCAGCAGTCAGTCCTAGACATATATGCATATGAGAAACACCAAATGAGCTCAGCAAATTGCATTTATAAGTTAGATTTTATATGTGTGTGTGTGTGTGTGTGTGTGTGTGTGTGTGTGTGTAACAATAATAATGAAAGGATAAGAAGCAAAGCATTTTGAGGCTTTTTTTAAAGTCATGGGAGGAGTTAGAAGGAGGAGAGGGAGGAAGGGAATGATGTAAATATTGTTCCCATATATGATATTTTAAACTAACTAACTAAAAATTAAGTAAATACTCTCAATATAAGGAATTAGACAAGAACTAGAAGTTTGCAATGGAAATAAAGAGAACTATTTTAGAAAACTAAAGTGAGCGATGTGCTGTCTGCCAAGCTCACTAGGTGAGGAAGACACTGCAAGCTTGAAAGACTGCCAGTACCCGTGGATGAGCAGAATTGGCATTAAATTTTTAATGAAGTCATGGTGGATGAAGAAATTGAAATTTTTAAGTGTTACTACAATCACTACTCTCACATCACTATGACCAAACGCCTGACAATGCAACTTAGAGGCAGATTTATTCTGGTTCACATTTCGGAGGGTAATTCTGCCCATTATGGCAGAAAAGACATGGTGGTTAAAAGTGTGTGGCTATGTCACAAATATAGCCTTATTTCCTATTTGCTATTCACATCATATAAGCAAACTGTCTGGTATGAAAGCACGTGTTTACCATTCAACTGGCAGTGAGAAAATATTATCACATATTAGAATAAAGAACAAGTTATAACATACAGGTCATAAAGCCTATCAGATTGGAGTGTCTCACTGAGTGGGATTGAACATCAGAAAGATCATCTGTGGGCAACAGGAGCTTAGGAAAACTACCTGTTACAGGTACTTACCAGAAAGAAGGCTGATATGGCAACAATACAAAGCTAGCCAGGTCCACAACCTTCCACACACTCCCTAAACAATTCTGCAAGCTGGGAACAAAGTATTCAAACACATGTGCATATGGAGGACATTTTACGTACACCTACTGTTACACGATGACTATTTTTCTTATGATGTAAACCTTTTCCCTCTCAAAGTATTTCTGAGATGCTGTTGACCCGTGCAACATGTAAGAAGACTCCTTTGGGCTAGTAGCTCTGGTAGTCGGGTAGCAGGATGATGATGTGGCATGTCTTTTGCCTCATGGTGGTCAATTAAAATCCAGTGGGGATTGTGAGAAACAGTTCTGGAGAGTTGGCGAGGATTGTATAGACAGAAATTGTTAGTAATATTAATGAAACAATATACAAAGGGGCCAGTTATTACCAGTAATATTTATAGGTGAGTATGCTTAATGATAGGAAAAGAGTGACTGATGAAGGGAAAAGGCTGACAAGATTTGAACATATATTTGTTTGATTTTAGTATTTAATCTCTTACTCACTGAGGTAGACTGATTTCCATTAGTGTTAAAATGACTGTTGGAAATAGTGAGTCTAGAAATGCTTGCTGAGATCCAGTGTGGAAGAAATGTAAAAACCAAAGATTGGGTTTCTTAGCAAGATACAGTGGTGACATCTTGGGAACTAATACATGGTTGCTACTGCATTTCATCACTGTGAGTTCACAAGGGTTGTGGAATGAGATTTTTATAGAGTTACTAGTTTGGAAGTTACTCCAGAAGGAAGCGAGACTCTGCAGCACCACATTACAATGAACAGCTCCAAATAAGATCAACCAAACTGTGCATAGGTAGGTAACAGGAGATTAGGTTGGATTTAGGACTATCCCAGTGAATATCATTTATTAATCTGGCCAATGTTTGAAGTACTTATCACATACCAGGGGCCATTGGTGAACAGGTAGACAAACTCCATACTCTCCTGAAACTAATTCTCTAGCAAAAAAGAATGGTTATAACTGCACAGATGTGGTGTGTGTGTGTGTGTGTGTGTGTGTGTGTGTGTGTGTGTGTGTGTGTGTGTGTGAGAGAGAGAGAGAGAGAGAGAGACAGAGACAGAGACAGAGACACAGAGAGAGAGAGAAATAGAATCAGAGAATGGTGTTATTTTAGAAAGTGGCTATATGCATCATAGGTTCCTGACCATGAACTTCCACTTTCAAAGAGAAAGTTAACACATCAAAATACTGTCCCATAACAGAACAATGTTATAAAGTAGTACATGCCATTCAGTTGCAATTACATGGTGTTCTAAAAGCAGAAAATCTGTCTACAGAGAAATATCAAATCAGGGCAATACAATCATATTTCACACCAGAAGACAGGCTCTCTCTTAGGCACCACCTCAACCTTTCTCTCTTCAGGGTGTGGAGAAGAATGGATTTGGCTAAACACAGTTGCTGCTTACAAGCTACTGTCATTTGTTTTTGTTATGAAACTAAATGGCAGGTTTGAAATCCAATATGTGGAGGATATCTGGACTCTATAGCTCATTATTTCCTTTACTCTGCACTGAAATGTTTTCAAAATATCATCAATTAAGTAGGAATGCTGAGGGAACAAATAGTTACCTTCCCCTTCAATCCTGTAAAAACATGTGTATTAGGCATAGAAATATCTGACAGGAAATTTGATAAGCTCTCTCTTTCAATTCTAGTACATCCTGATGGAAAAGAAGCTGCACAAAGCATATAAGACGAAAGGCTAAGTTAGTCAAGTGGAAGATTCATTGTGAGTGTGGACCTGTGACCCACTTCCACGCTGCCCTTCCAGTCCTTTGCACTAGCCAGTGTTGCCCAGACTTGGAAAGTTTTCTCTTTCTTTCTGTTTAAAATCACGAAGTTCTTTCAAATCCCTGACAGTAAAGTAGAGGCACTATTCTTTCTGGGAAAACCATGGGGAGAATATCAGAACATATTTGTTTTGTTTTCCTGTAGATCCATTCCACCAATGCTCCTGGAATACCTATGCAGCAGACATAAAGGTCTTAAGACACCAATGTCTTTGCCATGCAGACAGCAGCAACATGTTTCTTCTCTCTGTGAATCTGAATCTGATCGCCACAAATGGCTTCATCATCACTATGCTGCCTTCCTCCATATACCAGTAGTTCTAGAAAATCCATATCTTTATGGGCACTGAGCCCTACCTAATAAATCAGAAAGCCTTTTCATTGAGTGTCCACTGTGGGCTGAAAGTAGCATTCTCATAGATTATGATTTATGGGCTACTTGGAGGATGGCATCAAAATCCAGATCCTTGCATCCTGGCTGTGCTAAGTGTGCAGTTCTTCTCTGTAGATCAATGGAATGTCATCAGAGCTATGACAGCAAGACATGGTACTGACATAAAATAATAACAGGTCTCTTCCTTTGGGAAAGTCCCAAACTTTGTTTCAAATTATTACAATATTATAAACAGCAGTGAAAAAAATGGGCATGTGGTTTATGAGTGAAACAAAAAAAAAAACAAGGTTGGCTACCTTGATTAGGGAGGCCAAAGGGATTCGTAGTTTGCACTAAAAGAAATTTACCAGTTTTCTATTTTCCCCCCATTTGGCTTCAGGTACATTCTATTTTTTAAAAATGTATTTCTAGTTCCAAGTAAAAATAGAACTCATAGACAGAAGCTGATCTTCAGAACTTTACTGAAGATCTGGCTGGAGTAGTCTGTGGAGCTGAACAATCTTAGCGATTTTGAGTTGTTGTGGTTATAGACTTTTGAGGAAACTTCTATTGAAGAAGTCTGCAAGGCTGGATCATCTGGGCCACTCGTCTTCTTTGGTGTCTGATCTGTTTTCTGCTGAGGTTTCCATTGTCCAGCTGTCCCTGGATTCCTTGAATGGATGCTTTAAATCTCCTGGAAAGATAAGAACAGAGCCCTGCCCTAATCCTAACTCTGGGACAATTACCTTTTTTTGGGGGGGGGGGTCAGGTAATATTTTTCCTGGAGCAAATTTGGTTTTTTGATAATATATAAAGTATTACCTTTCAATCCGGATTAAAGAAGAAATTATTTTGATATTTTGGAGCTAAACAAACCTTTAGTGTATATATTTTGAGATCTCAAAGGACAATTTGTTTGAATTGCAGCCTGCCTTTTGTAAGTAGCTTTTAAACTTAAATCTTTCCAAATCCTATGTGCCTGTCTCTGCATTCTAAATTTTGGGATCAAAGACATGTGTTTTCCAACTGATGGGATTAAAGATGTGCTCCTCCACCCCTGGATCAAAGTTTTTCTCTGTTTAGAGTTTGTTTTGTATCAGGTGGCCTTGAGCTCTGAGATCTGCCTGTTTCTGTCTCTAGTGTGTTGGGATTGAGGGTGTATTCTTCCCCAATGATGTGACTAAGGGTGTGCACCATCACCACCCTGTTTCTTGTAACTCTAGAATTTATAAGACAACTAACTCTAGAGGGTGTTCTGGATCTAAGAAGATATTTTTAAAATTATGAGGCAAGTTAGTATGAAAGCTGAGTTAGATATAGAACTTTAAACTCATGGAGATGGTTAGATAGTAGAATGTTAAAGTCAGGTGCCAAATACATATGGACTGGACATTGGGAATGTATGCTAAGCCATATAACTCTTATAATCGTGGCCTATTTATTTCTGTTGTTTTGTATTGTATTTATAGTTATAAGAAAAAGAACCATTATTTGGACTGAAAGGGAGAGCTGTTGGGGGGAAAAATAAATACCTTAAACTAAAAAAAAAAAAAAAAAAAGAAGGGAAGAGGATGGTGGGGCTGAGGGGGAGGAGGGTGGAAGGGTGGGACTGGAGGGGGGAGTAGGGAGGGGATTGTGATTGAGATGTAACTTGAAGAAATAAAAAATAAATTATTAAAAAAAATAGAACTCATTATACATTTCAGTAACTATATGCTTATTTTTCTGGTAGAATCTAACAAAATATAAGCAAAGACCTTCAGTAAGACATTGTCATGGCTGGAGCAAACCTGGGAGTGGATTGGTGCTACTGACCAATACCAAGGCCTGAGGAGCAGCGCTGGCAGGTGATCATCCTGTTCAGATGTAACAATAATAGTTTGGGATTGTCGATTAGACTGGAGGATGTTTTGTTAGGGGTCATTGAGGTACAACATTAATGGGGCATGGAAATCTATCGGTCCCTTGTAGATGCTCTGTATCTGCCTGGTGGGAGGAGCAATGTTTGTTGTATTTATCCAATATTTCATTATTGAACAATCTTCCAGGGTCTACCATCCTTTGGGCTTGTTAAATCACATTACAAACTTTAAAACCAACATATTAACTGCTCAATCCATTAATTATCTCCCTGTATTTCTTTCTGCTCTTTTTGAATACAGAAATTTTGCTTGTTACCTAAGAATAAGGTCTTTGATCATGTTTTTATGTACATCATAAAATATCTTATTAAAGTGCTTTACTTATTAGTCAATTTTCTTTTTAAAATATCTTTATTTTATTCATTTCACTTTTGACATAACCTTGTGTGACTATTTTTCTGAAACCAGGCCTTAGTCATTATCAACTAAATATATGCATCAGGAAGTAGGAAGAATACAGGAATGTTTACGTTCAGAATTGTTGTGAGAACATCAAATGTGAGACACTGAATGATAGCATAAAATGGGATGAGTGTGTATTCCTGAGACTCTTTGTACTATGGTTCTGGTTGTAGCTTTCCATGGAGGGGCTCAGTTACCCCAGCACAGGAAAGGGTGATGTGTCTCACCCATGCCATGCTAGAAATGTTTGGGTGATAAGAAGCCAAAGCCCAGGGAGTACTCTGCTAGTGTAATGAGCTTTGTGGCAAGAACAATTTAAAGGGGGCAATGGGCAATGCAAAAGCAAGAAGGACAAGGTGTCCCCCACTTGAGGAGTATGCTCAGGATTAGCTGGTGGCCAGGTTGGGTCATTTCTGAGCTGCCCAGTGTTGTGAGTAGCTGGAGTAACTTAATGAGAAACACAGGGATATCTTCCATATCAGGGTGGTTTGCTCTGGGGAGAGCAATGACAATGCTTGGTAAGACATAAACATCATGTTCTGCATTATGAACTGTCTGCCTTATGCCAGAATCTTGACCACATTGGGCAACTATAATTATATGAATACATGAGAATTTAAAAGGGAAGGAGCATAGAATAAGTGTCCTATGAGAACCTCAGTGCAGCTGACGATCCAAACAGAGGCTGAGACTCACCAGCAAACATTAGGCAGAGCTCAGGGTGTCTTGTGGAAGAATAGGGGGAATGATGGAAGGACCTGAAGTGGACAAAAACTCCACAAGAAGACCAACAGAGACAACTAACCTAGGCCCATGGGGCTCACAGAGACTGAAGCACTAACGAAGGAGCATGCATGAGCCGGACCTAGGCCCCCCTACTCACATGTAATCAATGGGCCGTTTGATCGTGTTGTGGGTCCCCTGGCAAGTGGAGTGGGTGCTGTCTCTGACTTGGACTTTGATGGCTGCTTTTTGATCACTTCCCCCTAAGGGGCCTGTGGTGCCTGGCCTCAAAAGAAAAGGAAGCACTGAGTCCTGATGAAACTTAATGTGCTAGGGTGGGATGGTACCAGATGAGAGGAACTTGACTTTTCTGAGAAAAGGAGGGGAGATAGGGGGAAGGGAGCAAGACCCAGAGAGGGGAGGGAAGAGGCTATGATTGGGTTGCAAAACGAATAAATAAACTTAAAAAGAAAAAGAAAAAAGTGTGAAAAGAAACAAACAAAAAACTAATCCTATTGTCAAGAAAGGTTCAACAGTAAATTTTATTGGTGGCCTCCTCCTTTACAGCTAACACTAGAAAATTCTGTATATTTCTTCTGAATAAATATTGGAAGTAGAAATGTACATTTAATGAATGGGGGAAAATGTTAATTTTTGCTCACTTGGCTCTTTAGACATATGAATAATTTAAAGTTATCTTCATTATTAATCAGTGCTCACGCAGATTTAGTGACTGACAAATATTTCATTGTAAAAGTAGACGAAATGTGATCAGATGATCAAAACTCAGCACTATGCAAAAATCTCTCTTCCCCTTTCCTCTCCATTGTTCAGAGGAAGTTGGCAGTCCTGGCGAGTGTGAAGGTGCAGTGGAAGCAGAAGGAAGGAAGAAAGGAAGGGAGAGAGACATGGAAGATGAAAAAGAGGGATGGAGCAAGGGAGGGGCTCCAGAAAATAGCCAGGCCAAACTACAGGGAGCATTTACTATGGAAAGGAATATTACTTCTTTATCTTGCTTCAGGTTCATGGTCCAGTGCAGCTGTGGACTCAAGGAGAGATGATGCATGTATCATTTGCAACCACAACAAAAGGAATTCTCTGAATTGAGAGATAAGCAAATGTAAACACTTGAAGCCTGAGAAATGTCACTAGTATTCAGGCATCATTGTAGAAACAGAATATAAGGGACTCACTTATCATAGGAGATTCCAGCTCTTGTCATACAGGTCTTTCACTTGCTTGGTTAGAGTTACCCCCAGGTATTTTATATTGTTTGTGGCTATTGTGAAGGGTGTTGTATCCCTAATTTCTTTCTCAGCCCATTTATTTGTTGTATAAAGAAGGGCTTCTTATTTTTTTAAATTAATTTTGTATACAGTCACCTTGCTGAAGGTGTTTATCAACTGTAAGAGTTCTCTGGTGGAGTTTTTGGGGTCGCTTATGTATACTATCATGTTGTCTGCAAATAGGGATAATTTGACTTCTTTGTTTCCAATTTATATCCCCTTGATCTCCTTTAGCTGTCTTATTGCTCTAGCAAGAACCTCAAGTACTATGAAGAAAGAAATTGAAGAGGCCATCAGAAGATGGGAAGTTCTCCCATGCTCATGGATAGGTAGAATAAACATTAAAAAAAATGGCCATCGGGCCAAAAGCAATATACAAATTCAATGCAATTCCTATCAAAATACTATCACAATTCTTTATAGACCTGGAAAAAGCAATTCTCAACTTCATATGGAATAACAAAAAACTCATAATAGCTAAATCAATCCTGTACAATAAAAAAAACTTCTGGAGGTATCACCATTGCAGATTTCAAGCTGTACTATAGAGCAATAGAAATAAAAACAGCATGGTACTGGTATAGAAATAGACCAGTGGATCAATGGAATCAAATTGAAGACCCAGAAATGAACCCACACACCTATGGTCACTTAATTTTTGACAAAGAAGTCAAAACCATACAATGGAAAAAGGACAGCATCTTCCTGGTGCTGGTCTAACTGGATGTCGACATGTAAAAGAATGAAATTAGACCCATACTTATCACCTTGTACAAAACTTAAGTCCAAGTGGATCAAAGACTTTAACATAAGGCCGGACACACTAAATCTATTAGAAGAGAAAGTGGGGAAAACCCTTGAACTCATTGGCACAGGTGACAATTTCCTGAACAGAAAACCAACAGCTCAGGCTCTAAGACAATCAATAAATGGGACCTCATGAAACTAAAAAATTTCTGTAAGGCAAAAGACACTGTCATTTGAACAAAATGGCAACCTACAGATTAAGAAAAAAATCTTCACCAGCCCCACATCTGACAGAGGGCTAATATCCAAATTTTACAAAGGACTCAAGAAATTAAATGCCAAGAAACCAAATAATCCAATCAAAGATGGGGAACAGAGCTAAACAGAGAATTCACAAAGGAAGAATCCCTAATGGCTGAGAGACACTTGAAGAAATGCTCAGCATCCTTAATGATCAGATAAATGCAACTTAAGATGACTCTGAAATTCCATCTCACACATGTCAGAATGGCTAAGATCAAAGGCTCAAATGACAGCACATGCTGGCAAGGTTGTGGAGAAAAGGGAACACTCCTCCATTGCTGGTGGGAATGCACGCTTGTGCAACCACTGTGGAGGTCAGTCTGGCGATATCTTAGAAAACTTGGAATAGCTCTGCCTCGGGACCCAGTCATATCACTTCTGGGTATACATCCAAATGATTCCTCACCAAATCACAAGGAAGTTTCCTCATCTATGTTCATAGCAGCCTTATTTGTAATAGCTAGAAACTGGAAACAACCTAGATGTCCCTCAACCGAGGGATGGATAAAAATACTGTGGTACATCTACACAATGGAATACTACTCGGTCATCAGAAACAATGAAATCATGCAATTTTCAGCCAAATGGATGAAACTAGAGAAGCTCATCCTGAGTGAGCTAACCCAGACTCAGAAGGATACACATGGCATCTATTCACTTATAATCAGATTTTAGCCATATAGTACATGATAACTATACTATAACCAATGCACCAAAGGGAACATGAACAAAGACTTTTTTTTCTTTTAATGAGATACTTTGCCCTAGTGGGGCTGCCTTGTAGGTCCCCAGTGTGAGAGGAGGCTCTTGGCCCTCATATGACTGCTGAACTGGGGTGGGGGACTGTTATGTAGGGACACTCCACTCCAGAAGATTAGGATGGAAGGTATATGGGGTAGAGGGTGGGAGGGCGAGATTGGGAGGGGTGGAAAGAGGACTGTGATGGAGATGTAACCTGAAGTAATATATAAATATTTAAAAAAATAAACTTAAAAAAAGGAGAGTTCCAGCTAAAACATTTGCTTATAGATGATGTGTTTGTATTTAACAAAACTGTCTTATAAACCATGCTATAAAAGGTGCCCATGGTGCCATATTTGCTTACAAAAGGCCCATTGAATTCTCTCCAGTAGCCAGAATTAGTAGCCAAACCTGAGAAATCATTTACTTTTCAAGCTCGACCTACAAGTATTACCTCCACTTCAGTAGATGCGGTATGTACATTTGCTCCCACCACCAGCCAGGACGTGGGCTCTCTGGTAAAGCATATGTCATTTTTATGGCACAAGAAGAGAAGAGGTGATTGTTAAGTATTAATAAATATAAGTGTGGTAAATAAAATATTCTGTTACAGAGTGTTGTCTTTAGCTAGAACACTTGAGGCTTGGATAGTAAAGGAGGCATCTGTCCTTGAAGTAGCTAAAGGCCATCAGGGAGGCAGAAAATGTAGTTCTCCTTCCTCTGCGGCAGAGGCACAGAAAGTACACAGGGCAATTCTTATGTAAATTACCTAAGAGTGGAATCAGGCAAATGCCTAGCAGATACTTATCCACCCACCTATTCATCTAGCTGTCAGTTCACCCATTTTAGAAATATTTATACTTATGGGAGCCTGGACACTGAAGTTTGTGACATGTCCCCAGTTGCTCCATACACTCTTTCAACACTTTTCAGTTCTCTCATTAGTAAAGTTCTCTTTGTTGATTCACTAAAGGCTTGTCTGGGAGATTTTGTTGTCAAGGATGAACAACCAAGGATGGGCAGTAAGCATGCTGGAAGCTAAAGGGAGAAAAACCCAATGTGGTCACTGCCCAATTTCTTCTCTGTTCTCGGTAATGAAATTCCTTACAAGTCATCTGTACTCACTGTCTCTCTCCAGTTCCCTCTCTTCTTCTCTCCTTCTCTTCCCCCTTCCCTCCTCTCTCCCTTTCTTCATTCTTTTTCTTTTTTTATTTTAGTTCTGGAAACTAAAACCAGAGCTTTGCATGTGCTAGGTAAATGCTTCACCACTGAGACACAGACCTGGCCCAATTCCTCATTAAACCCAGCCAGTTGGCCCTTTGCCTGCGTTCTAACAGCAGAACAGCTTATGATAAAGCTATCAACTCCCACCTCCACACCATGAAAACTAAGTTTGTCCTCAGTTACACCTTACTTATGTTTATCCTCAAGCTTCCTCTCCTTGGCATGTGTCCTCCATTGGCTGCCATGAAGTCATGTAATCTGTGATTTCAACCCCCACCTTACTATTCTGTAGGTGTTTCTAGTTGGTTCTGCCTTCTCCCTAACTCTTCATGCTGGAGGCTTTAAGGCTGCTTTTTGGTCCTAACTTTTATTCTTTGGATCTCATGTCTACTGGGATCTAGTCTTGTCTGATGTGTAACATTTATGAAACATGAACTCTTAAACTCATAACTCTAAATGTTTCCATATCCAATATCCCACATAAATCCTTAGATATTTCATATCTTATGTTAACCATGCCATAGGATTAGTAATGTAGCTCAGTAGCTGCACAAGAATCTAGGTTAGACAATGCACCGGCCGGAACCTCAGTGAAGCCTGCAAGATCAGCTTCTGCCTACAAACTCCTTAGGTCATCTAAACAGCTGAGAACAGAAGGACTGAACATAAAAGGAGTGTACTAACATTTTTAACCATTTTTTCCATTTGGGTTCGGGCCCCAAACAGGTCTACTACAACCCAAATCAGCAGGAAGTCACTTTAAGAGAGTGACGTCCCATACCCAGAGGGTGGGGAGGGTGTTTCTCCGCCCTTCTTTTTGGTTATTTGAAGGATAACTGAAAACTCCGATATTTAGGGGAAGAGATTACAAGCTGATAAATGGTCCTGTTTAGTGGGTTATGGAGGTTAACCCCAGGGACTTCCTACTTTTCCTTTTCTGTATCCTTCTTCCTCTCCTATGTAGGAGTGCATAGGCTTGAGAAAAATGAGACATAGACATAGCACAGGAAGGTCCAAGAAGAAGGGGCAGATTATTGAATATGCCCTTATACCTTTGTATATTGATACAAAATTAGTAGTTTATTTGGCTAAAGTGGTATTGACCATTGTTTATTGTGCAAAAATAAGATTGTATTGGATTACATCGGTATTGATCTTTGTATATTGATACAAAATTAAGATTATAGTTGGCCACAATGGTATTGACCCTTGTATATGGACGTAATATTAACATTGTATTGGACTACATAGGCATTGATCTTTGTATATTGATACATAATTAAGAGTATATTTAACCACAATTGAATAGATCTTTGTATATTGATACAAAATTAAAGGTAATGCTTCCTAATGGTATCATACCTAGAGATACTTAAAAATAAAATATGAAGCTCTGGCCTCTTGATACCAACCGTCTAAAACGGTCTAGGATAGTTAAAACAAACTCCTAGTCATGCAAACATGTCACTTTGTTAGCTACTATGACAGTCTATCACAGATATTCTCTAAACTACCCAGTAATCAAGTTGCTAAGAGACAAGCAACATTTGCTTATCTAAATACAAGAGATGTATAGGGCATCTTCAAAAACCCCTAGAGATCTGCAGAATATGGCATTCAAAGATGTTATCTTAAATCAAGATGTTTTTTGATATCGAGACATATCAGTGCCTGACAGCACCCCCTATTCTACTCCAAGTAGAAGATAAGCATCGAAGAACCTCCACTGTAAGATGGTTGAATTAGTGGCAAGCCTTTCTCTTGGCATGAAAAAACCCCTTGCACCAACTGCAGACAGACTGCTGTCCAAAAAGGACAAAACTTGGTAGCAGGGAAGTCGACAGCCTAACTCTGCCAAGACAGGGTAGGTAAGTCCTTCATAATCCCTGCTCTACAACAAATGTCTGTCAGAGAAACAGGACCCAAAGGCTGAAGACTGATGCAGGAATGTATGGAGAGAAAATGGGAACTGTCCAGGCAGTCACTGGTATGACTTTTCTTAGTTTTGGAAGCTGCAGGCCCTGCACTTCCTATATAAGCAGATATATTTATCCCTCTCAGGTCTCTGAGGTGGTTGAAGAATAGACAGCTAGAGTCTCATAGCTAAATTGTGAGCTGTTTAGGAATCAAGAGGGTGTTATAGATCTAAGAAGATACTCTTAAAAGTGTGTTGCAAGTTAGTATGAATGTTGAATCAGATATAGACCTTTAAACTCATGGAGATGGTTAGATAGTAGAATGTTAAAGTCAGGGGCCAAATATGTATAAACTGGACATTGGGAAGGTATACTGGGCCATTTAACTCTCATAAATGTGGCATATTTATATCTATTGTTTTGTATAGTATTTACTGTTATAAGAGAAGGAACCATCTGTTGGACTGAAAGGGGAAACTTCTGGGGGGAAGAGGGTGGAAGGGCGGGATAGGAAGGGGGAATAGGGAGGGGTTTGTGACTGAGATGTAACTTGAAGAAAAAAAAATAAAGTATTTTAAAAAAATTACAAACTGAAAGGTTCCTGGCAAATACTGTATGTTCTAGAAGTCTACTGGGGGGGGGGGGGGGATGCTTGTGTAACCAAAGGTAATTGGGTGCCGAAGAGAAGATGTGATACAGAATCCAAGACTGTAACATACTCCTCAAAATAAGGAGCCTGGGCTGGCTCTGGAGGGGACTTAGTGAAATAAACAAAATGATAACATGAAAAAAAAAAAAAGAATCTAGGTTAGATTCCCAGCACATATACACTAAGTGTGGTGGTACAGGCCTCTTTTCCTTGAACTAAGGTGGTAGAGGCAGCATAATCAGAAGTTCAAGTTTATTCTGACTATATAGTCAGTTCAAGGGTAGCCTTGGATACACAAGACTACCACAAAATAAAGCCTCTCTCTTACACACACACACACACACACACACACACACACACACACACACACACACTCACAAACACACCAGATGGCTCAGCAGGTGAATGCATCTGTTGCCAAGTCTAACGACCTGACTTTGTTTGAAAGGACCCACATAGCAGAAGGAGAAAACTGACTCCCATAAAATGCCTTCTGATTTCCTCTGCACACATGAAGCAAATAAATGAACAAAACAAAAACCCCAGACTTACATGCTGACTTTCCCCATATCTGTTATAGTCAATTTTTTTTTTTCTGATCACTTGAAAAGAATTCCAGCTTTCCAGCTCCCTGGCTCAGAAGTAAATGATTTTTTTTTTAAAGATAAATTTTCCCAGACTGATCTTAAACTCATGGCCTCCAATGCTTCTTTTGCCTCAGACTCCCTAGTAGTTGGTAGTACAGGCATATACTCCCATAAAATGATATTGTTTCTCAATATTACTTTCTGATCATAGCCCATGTTCTATGAACCTAGTGATATATCCACAACCCAGCTTCAGGGTTATGTCATGGTCTGTCCCCACTGACGTCACCTTTCTTTTGAATTTCTATAATAAATCCTCTGTATCTCGATTGCATTCTGTGGTCTATTATCCCAACATTTGTCAGAGACATAGTTCTAAAACCTAAGCTGCACCCAGCTATGTTTCTTTGCAAAACCCTGCAATGTTTCCCAGCTCCCTCAGAGTAAATCAGGTTCTAGGTTCTGTACAATGGCCTATAACCATACATGATCTTATTCCCGATCCTGAGTTACTTTTAAAATCTCACTACCCCTCAGTCACTACTCCAGCCAAGGTGTTTTTCACGCCCAATTTTTGCACTGGCTATGTCTTTGGCTGGGGTACTATTTCTCCAGAAGCTTCATGCTTAGCCTCCTTTCCCCAGGAGGTCTTTGCCAAAATGTTCCCTCCTGTAAAAATGGCCTCGATGACCATTTAAAATGACACTATCATTCTCTACCACTTACAAGTTACACTCTGATCTTTTCTTTGCATATAACTCTTCACTTTCTAATGTTCCATGCAATTTACTGGGTTCTTAATTGTGGCTGACTATTCCTCCACCAGCTGGACTGTAAATCTCACATGGAGGAGGGCTTGGGTTTGTTTTCTTCACTGCTTTATCCCAAGTGTCAAGAATGGTGGGTAGTATTTCATGCATGTTCATGTGTTGAACAGATGAGGGTGACAATGGCCCCAATGTTGTGTAAGAAAGATGGAGAATTCTACAGCAGACACCTAGTACTAGGTAGGGTTTAGTGGAGGACAGATATAGAGGGTCTTCCATCTCCAACTCATCAGCATTGTATATGATGTTAAAAATGACTGCTTGGTGATTACAGGATAAATCTTGGCTTTGTTAATGATAGAAATCCACTGTTGCTCTTAAGGAGAAAGGCCCAGTGCAAAGAGGACCCTTATGAGGACACGATCCTATCAACCCCATATAATAAAAGAATGAAGACAGAACCATGTTGTTCACAAAACTAACCAACTGAATCAGACCTTGGCTCTCTTTGGATGCACTGGTCCACGTTTATAATAACTTGTCATAGCTCAAAACCAACCTAAAGCAGCAAATGACTGCACAGTGAGTAATTTCATTCATGTGATTTTCTGGGAAAAGCAAGAGTATAGACACAAAGAACAGACTAGCAAGTGCCACATGTTGATATGGGAGAAGAGGCTAACAATAAAGGGTCAGTCAATTCAAGGGAATTCCTGGGGGTATTAGGCATGGTCTGTTTCCTGCTTTTGTATGCTGGTGACAAGAACCTCTGAATGTATTAAAATTCTCAGCCACTGAGCCAGAAAAAAATTGAATATCATTACATGTAAATTTGTTTAAAATGACATCCCCCATTTACAAGATACTGCTGATGCATTGCTAAAATCTAAGCTGGAGGCCACATGCTCATAAACTTGAAAGAAAGCGGAAGCTTAATGGTCCCTGGGCTCCTCGTGATGCTTGCATTGAGCATCTTTAGATGATCAAGGAGGACTCCTCTGGGTCCAGATATTTACATTTGTCCAGTCATGCACTACTTGGCAGTGGAAAGTTCTGTGTATGTGTTTACTCTACAATGTCATTTGTTAATCCCACTAGGTCAGAGATGGCCAGTCCTCTCTATGTGTGATGTCAGCTTACAAATAAAAGAGGTATACAAAAGTGGTATGCTATGTGTGGCTTTTGTTTTCACAACAGGCCTGCTGTTCTCAGTAACTGCATATGCTTAGATCTGCTTTGCCTTTAGGCTTCCTTACTTCAGGTTTCCATTATCTGGTTCTTTTATAAAAGGCTGGTTTCCTGAAGTTGTGTTTGATGCTAGCTTAAAGCACACACTACTGTCTTTTACAATCCCTACTTATCCCACCTCACATTTTTATTCTATTTGAAATCCAAATTAATATTAGTATTAATCTATTTCCAAACGAACTTCACCTGTGCTTTAAAGTTATTGCATTTATTAGGATATCTTATTTTTGTGTGCATCTTACAGCTTGCCAGATACTTTTATGTGTGCAGCATCTTTTCATCTCAAAATAAGAAGTGGAATTGACATTCAGGAAGCATTATTTTCATTTAAAAAATTCAGACTCAGAGGTCTAAATTGGTTAAGTAACTTTCTCAAGGTCACATGACCTATCAGACAAGGAGTGTGAAAATTAGATTCCATTAAATGCGTGAGATCAGTCATCTTCACTTCTTTTATGAAAAATGAATCCTCACACCATTTTATGTGACTCTGAAGCCTATCAGCATACAATCATGTTCTTTGCCTTGTCCTTTAGAATGTGGGTGAATACTAAGCAACCCAGACGTTCAACTCAATTACCATATGAAATTCCATATGCTCCTCAGCACCAAGCCACACTTACATTTTTATTTATACTACCAAGAGGCTATTTTTTAAGTGCTGTAGAATGCCCTCACTGGTCACTAGAATCATGTCTATTTTATAGATTGCCTTCTAGACAACCTTTTAATAGGTTAAGGAATTGCAAGTCTATGTAAGATGCCAATTATAATTCCATCCAGTTAGTGGGCAGGTGTTTTAGGTACACATCTTTGACATGTTGTAAAGTCTTTGATTCGGAAGCTTCAAAGCCAACCAAGTTCTCCTGAAATCAGATTCTTCAATACCAAATGACTTTTGGAGAGAAGTGAAGAAACTGGGTTAGGGTTTTGGGTTCCCTACCCATTCTTGAAGCCCACACTATACACATACAACTCCTACCAGGGGCATTGTTTGCCAAAAGGAAGTACCACGATAATATACACTTTGTACATGCTTCATACTGAAGCCACAAAGACCCATGTGTGACACCCAATAACACTCCTAAGTTTGATTCAGTTCTTTCCTCCCCTGGTCAGGAGTACTGTCAGGAATGACTATCAGAAAAGCTATCAATAATAAAAGACATCAGGGCAGATAGGTACATCCAGCAGAAATGTGTAATCTGGACTTTTGATGTTTCCTCTACCTTCTTTCTTCTCTTCAGGTTACATGTTGGCTGTCGTGGCAGCCCTTGCTGGCTCCTGATTTTTAGTGTATCCAGACCTCTTCTACGTAGCTTTACCCCCTTACTTCTGTTCATTTGTAAGTATTCCCCAGGCGTGGTATTTTGTTGTTTAAAAGGTGTTTCAAGTGATGCCACCCATCCCATATCTTTATTCTGAACTCCACCCTTTGCCTAGCATCCTCCCAGTACTTCTCACACTTACTCCTCAGTTGAGAATAACCCACTGCCTGCCGAATGAGAGATGTGAAGGCTACTGGGCTCCTATATATGTCTGAGTTTTCGTCAGACATCTAGAAAAGTACCAGATGCTTGCTAAATGCTCGGTGCATATTTTTGATTGCATAGATAAACAAATAATGCTATTTTAGAATTCATAAATATTGATATAATGGAGGAAACAAAACAATAAAATACCCACTCTAACTCTATAATGAATGAAACACCTCTGTTTCTGCAAATCGCCTGTCAGAGTCTACTCAGGACTCTTGGTTACTGAGTCACCAGATCAACATGGTAATTTCTCTCTCAAGATCATCTATTTAGAAGGGTACACTTTCTGTCATTTCATTGATAAACTCATCTGAGTCTATTTGACTGGTTGTCCAGCGTGTGTGTGTGTGTGTGTGTGTGTGTGTGTGTGTGTGTGTGTGTGTG
>CAJQZJ010031962.1:262269-272372 GCA_907164525.1 Lophiomys imhausi | reverse complement strand
GTGTGTGTGTGTGTGTGTGTGTGTGTGTGTGTGTGTGTGTGTGTGTGACTGTGTGTGTTATTTAGTACTGGTCTAAAAATCCAAGGGCTTGGTCATGCACAGCAGGCACTCTACCATCCACTACCTTGACCCTACATTTGAGATGAGGTCTTGAAGTGTGTGAAGGAGAGGGAGGGAAAGAAGTGAAGTATGATTACTCAGCCATCAGAAACAATGAAATCTTGCAGTTTGCAGTCAAATAAATGGAACTAGAAAAGCCCATCCTGAGTGAGCTAACCCAGACCCAGAAAGATGCACAATGCATCTATTCACTTGTAACTGGATTTTAGCCATATAGTACAGGATAACTACCCTACAACCAATGCACCAAAGGGAACAGGAACATAGATTTTGTTACCTGTTAGTGGGACAATTTTCCCTAGGGGTGCTACCATTTAGGCCCCCAGTGCAAGAGGAAGCTCTTAGCCCTCATATCACTGTTGGACTGAGGGGAGCCAATATGTAGGGACACCCTACTCCAGAGGAGTGGGATGGGTGGGAGAGAGAGGAGAGGGTGGGAGGGTGGGACCAGGAGGGGTGGAAAGAGGTCACTGTGATGGAGATGTAACTTGATGTAATAAATAAACATAAAAAGACTCATTAAGCAGCCCATGCTATCTTCAATCTTGGAATCCTCCTGCTTCAGTCTCCCAAAGAGCTGGGAATACTGGATTGCATCAATAGGATGAACATAAAGGTCTCTTTTCCTTGTTCTTTTGAACCTTGGCCTCCTAACTGCAGTTGTTGAGTAGCTAAAGTGTGATGTCATTAAATGCAATGATACATGCAGACCATTGAGGAAGTGAAGTACTTAGTGAATGCCACCTAGTTCTCAGCTGAGAGGTGAAATAATGAATATGGACAGTAGAATATGTTGAGCTGTACTTGATTCACAGTTCCTGGGTAGACAGTTCATAATGCCAATGGTTGGCATTATGCTACCGCTCATTTGAATTGCTCTAAGGAATTAAGAGAGTTTTAAGGAACTTACCAGGTGGAGGGAAAGATGGTAGCAATCAAGTAGGACACATTTTGATTGTCAGGAAGACAGATTGGACAACAGCAGAGATATACACATGCATATGCGCGTGCTGAAAGGCAGTTTGTGAGAGGCAAGCCTATCTGGGTTTGCCCAGCAAAGCCAGGGATAACAGAGAACTGGGTACTGGAAATATAGATACTGGAGGATCAGAGTCACCAGACAGGGACACAGAGCGCTTCCCACCAGGAGACTGCCCTCCCTCCCTATCAGATCCTTTCAGGACTCTAGCTGGATTCAACCTCCAAACATAGGACCTCCTGAGTCCACACCTCTGTGTAGGGGCTAGGCTTGGACACCCACGAGCATACCAGCAGAGCCGCTACACAGTAAGACTGAGGGACTCTCCCTGGGATATTCAGTATGGCAGCTTCTGGCTGATCTGTAACAGTGGGGTCTAGCTGGCAGGCACAGAGTTTCCCTGAGCCCAAGCACACTGTGGGCAGGATACAGAACACAATTTGGAACTCCCTGCCCTCCCAACCTCCTCTCCTGACTACAGGGGGTCTGGTGGAAGCCTCTTCCAGGCAGGTGGCAGGGACTCAGTGAATGATCTCCCAGCTCCACCCCCTCTGCCAGGCTGCTAAGCTGCCCCCAACCCCCATATGCAATGGGGCACAGAAACAGAGACAGCACTGGTTCACAGAGTTTCAAATTGAGTGGTACAGACTGGCTTTAACTCCTCTGAGAGTTGATTGGGAGGACCATAGCCACATCCCTGACACTGTAGCTACAGGGGTTCTAGAGGAAGCACCTGCATACCTAGGCAGGCTGTTCCAGAGCACTGCAATTCAGGCAGGGAAAAGGAGCTTACATTTGATGAGTGATTTCCATACTGGAATTCTCTGCCTGTGCTCACTTCAGCAGGACACTCAGTCTATACAGCCTTAGTCTAGTACATTCAGATCTAGTATACATTCAGGGAAATGGTCCTGGATAGAGGCATGCTACCCAAGGGGATGGGCAGCACCAGACCACAGAGCTTTTGACAGAGAGGCATCCTCCACCCCCCCCCCCCCCCCCGCAAGACAAGAGTGTGGGAGGACCACAACCACAGTATTGATACCCTTGCTACAGGCAAACTGCCAGAAGCCACGTAGGTGCAGGCTAGCTACACTGGAGCACAGTGATTCTGGTGGGGGAAAGGCAGCTGAGCATCCCTGAATCCAAGCACTATAGACAAGGAGTGATTCCACATCAGATCTCCCTGACTGCACCTGCCTTGCCCCTCAGCTGAATACCCAGGCTACAACAAAGAGAGCTCTGACTTGGAAGCAGTGAAACAATCCCAGACCATTGCTCACTGCTTGGGTGATGTGGGCATTATTATCTCACAGTGCTTCTGGCTATTAGATCCACATTGAACCTGAGAACAACTTGGAAGGACCATGATCATGGTCCCAACATGTAAGCTCCAGGGAAATTACAGCTCCAGCCAACAGTCTGTGGCCTGCCAACCTGCACCGTCATTGCTACGAAGACCCGTTGGATCTCAGGAACCTGCAGGAACACATCCCACCACAACCTCTGAGCTGAGTCCCCAATTGGGACAGAACAGGAAGGGGTAAGCTCTGGGAGACACACTGAGAACCAACCTCCACACAGAACCCCATCCAGCCTGTGGAGAGCTACAGATCACCAAGCTACACTGCCTCTACTCCAAAAGTGCAAGGTACCAGGAACAAACAGCTAAGAACAACCAGATGGCTAAAGGTCAGCAAAAGAACAGATCTGACAAAAGTGAGGGAAATATGACTCCAACAAAATGCAGCCATGCTAGTACAGCAAGCTCTGACCACTCCACCACAGCTGAAACACATGAAAATGATGACAAATCTATACTTTGGAAAGTGATAGAGTCCTTACAAGAAGAAGTTAAATCTCTGAAGGAATTCAAAGATTCCTTAATTTTACAAATGAAAGCAATGGAGAATACCAATAGAGATCTCCAAGCCAAAGTGGCTCAACATGAATGGGAAAGAGACAAGGCAATGAAAGATTCAAAAGATTTGAAAGATTTGCAGACAAAGACAAGCAAATTGGAACAGGAAATGTCAAAAACAAATAAAATTGTTTAAGATTTGAAATTGGAAGTAGAAGCAATAAAGAAAACACAAACAGAGGTAATTGTGGAGGTGGAAAATCAAGGGAAGAGAACAGGAGCTACAGACATGAGTGTCAAAAATAGGATATAAGAGATGAAGACAGAATCTCAGGCATGGAAGATTAGATTGAAGAAATCAGTACAACAACCAAAAAAATAAAAATCTAAAAAATTTATCACCCACAACATCCAAGAAATCAACAACTCAATGAAAAGACGGAACCCAAGAATTATTAGCATAGAAGAAAGAGAAGACTCCCGACTTCAAGGGCCAGGAAACATCTTCAACAAACTCATAGAAGAAAACTTCCCAAACCTAAAGAAAGAGATGCCAATAAAATTCCAAGAGGCATACAGAACACCAAACAATACCAGAAAATAAATTCCTCTCACCACATAATAATTGAAACTCCAAATGTACAGAACAAAGAAAGAATATTAAAAGCAGTAAGAGGAAAAGGTCAAGTAACATATAGTGGCAGATCCACAAGAATTACACCTGACTTCTCAGAAACTTTAAAAGCCAGAAGGGCCTGGGCAGAT
This sequence comes from Lophiomys imhausi, assembly GCA_907164525.1. NCBI lineage: Eukaryota > Metazoa > Chordata > Mammalia > Rodentia > Muridae > Lophiomys > Lophiomys imhausi. Next base: position 268,647 of record CAJQZJ010031962.1, on the reverse strand, counting down.
GTCCTACAAGCCCTAAGAGAACATAGGTTGCCGGCCAGACTACTATATCCAGCAAAACTCTCTATCAACATAGATGGAGAAAATAAGATATTCAGTGACAAAATAATATTTAAACAGCATCTACCCACAAATCCAGCCTTAGAGAAGATACTAGAAGGAAAATCAAACCCAGTGAAGATAACTACACCCAAGAAAACAAAGCAAAAAACTCCACTGCAACTAAACCAAAAGAAATACACAACTACCACCTACATCAAAGTAACAGGAAATAACAACCTTTAGTCATTAATATCCATCAACATTAATGGACTCAACTCCCCAATAAAAAGACACAGACTCACAGAATGGATCCGCAAACAAGAGCCAACATTTTGCTGCATACAAGAAACGCATCTTAGTAAAAAAAAGCTAGAGTCTACCTCAGAGTAGAGTAAAGGGCTAGGAAAAGGTTTTCCAAGTAAATTGGCCCAGGAAGTAAGCTGGAGTAGCCATCCAAATGTCAAATAAAATAGACTTTCAACTGAGATTAATCAAAAAAGATAGAGAAGGGCATTACATACTCATTAAAGGAAAACTTCATTAAGATGACATCTCAAAACTGAATATCTATGCCCCAAATACAAGAGCACTCACATTTGTAAAGGAAACTCTCTTCTAAAGCTTAAAACTCATACTGTTCCCCACACATTAGTAATGGGAGACTTCAACACCCCACTCACAACAATGGACCAGTCATTGAGACAGAAACAAAAGAGAAATAATGAGCCTAACAGAAGTCTTGAACCAAATGGACCAAACAGATATCTACAGAACGTTTCACCCAAACACAAAAGGATACACCTTCTTCTCAGCACCACATGGAACCTCCTCCAAAATCGGCCATATAGTTGAACACAAAGCAAGCCTCAATAGATACAAGAAAATTGAAATAACCCCTTGCATCTTTTCAGACCACCATGGAATAAAGCTGGACTTGAAAAACAGCAGAAATAGTAGAAAGCCTACACAGTCATGGAAACGACCACTGGGTCAGGGAAGAAATAAAGAAGGAAATCAAAGACTTCTTAAAATCCAACAAAAATGAAGGCACAAAATACCCAAACCTATGGGACACAATGAAAGCAGTGCTACAAGGAAAGTTCATAGCACTAAGTGCCTTCAAAAAGAAAATCGTGACAGCTCATATTAGCGAATTAGTAGCAGAACTGGAAGAACTGGAAAAAAAAAAAGAAGCAAAAATTTCCAAGAGGAGTAGAAGGCAGGAAATCATCAAACTTAGGGCTGAAATCAACAACTTAGAAACAACAAACAAACAAAACAATACAAAGAATCAATGAAAGCAAGGGTTGGTTCTTTGAGAAAATCAACAAAATAGACAAACCCTTAGCCAAATTAACAAAAAGGCAGAGGGAAAAAAACCCAAATCAACAAAATCAGAAATGAAAAGGGAGAAATAACAAGAGACATTGAGGAAATCCATAGAATCTTTAGGTCTTACTTTAAAAAATCTGTTCTCCACCAAATTTGGAAACCTAAGTGAAATGGACAATTTTCATGATAGATTCCACCTACCAAAGTTAAATCAAGATCAGGTTAACAGATTAAACAGCCCTATAATCCCTAAGGAAACAAAAACAGTCATTAACGGTCTCCCAACCAAAAACCAAAACAAAACAAACCAAAAACCCCCCAAAAAACCAAAAAACAAAAGCCTAGGGCCAGATTGTTTCAGCACAGAATTCTACCAGACCTTCAAAGAAGAGCTAATACCAATTCTCTTCAAATTCTTCCACAAAATACAATTAGAAAGAACACTGACAAACTCATTCTATGAGGCCACAGTCACCCGAATTCCTAAACCACACAAAGACCCAACAAAGAAAGAGAACTTCAGACCAATTTCCCTCATGATCATAGACACAAAAATACTTAATAACATACTAGCAAACTGAAACCAAGAACACATCAAAAGTATCCTACAAGTAGGCTTCATCCCAGTATTGCAGGGATGGTTCAACATATGAGAATTCATCAACATAATTCACCACATAAGCAAGCTGAAAGAAAAAACCACATGATTATCTCATTAGATGCTGAAAAAGCGTTTGACAAAATCCAACACCCCTCATGCTAAAAGTCCAGGAAAGAATGGGCATACAAGGACCATACCTAGAAACATAAAGGTGATATACAGTAAGCCAGTAACTAGTATTAAATTAAATGGAGAGAAACTTAAAGCATCTCCTCTAAACTCAGGGACAAGACAAGGATGCCCACTCTTCTCATATCTCTTCAAAATAGTACTTGAAGTTCTTGCTAGAACAAAAAGACAACTAAAGAAAATCAAGGGGATAAAATTGGAAATGAAGAAGTCAAATTATCCCTATTTGCAGAAATATGATAGTATACATAAGTGACCCCAAAAATTCCACCAGAGAACTCTTACAGCTGATAAAAACCTTCAGCAAGATGGCTGAATACAAAATTAATTCAAAAAAATCAGAAGCCCCTTTTTATACAAAAAATAAATGGGCTGAGAAAGAAATTAGGGAAACAACACATTTCACAATAGCCACAAACAATATAAAATATCTGGGGGTAACTCTAACCAAGCAAGTGAAAGACCTGTATGACAAGAACTTCAAGTCCTTGAAGAAAGAAATTGAAGAGGACATTAGAAGATGGAAAGATCTCCCATGCTCATGGATAGGTAGGATCAACATAATAAAAATGGCTATCCTACCAAAAGAAATATACAGATTCAATGCAATTCCTATCAAAATACCACCACAATTCTTTATAGACCTGGAAAAAGCAATTCTCAACTTCATATGGAATAACAAAAACTCAGAATAGCTAAATCAATCCTGTACAATAAAAACATCTGGAGGCATCACCATCCCAGATTTCAAGCTGTACTACAGAGCAATAGTAATAAAAAACAGCATGGTACTGGTATACAAACAGACCAGTTGATCAATGGAATCGAATTGAAGACCCAGAAATGAACCCACACACCTATGGTCACTTAATTTTTGACAAAGAAGCCAAAACTGTACAATGGAAAAAGGACAGCATCTTCAACAAATGGTGCTGATCCAACTGGATGTCGACATGTAAAAAAATGAAATTAGACTCATACTTTTCATCTTGCACAAAACTTAAGTCCAAGTGGATCAAAGACCTTAACATAGGCCTGACACACTAAATCTATTAGAAGAGAAAGTGAGGAAAACCCTTGGACTCATTGGCACAGGTGACAAATTCCTGAACAGAACACCAACAGCTCAGGCTCTAAGACCAACAATTAATAAATGGGACCTCTAAACTGAAAAGCTTCTGTAAGGCAAAAGACATTGTCATTCGAACAAAATGGCAGCCTAAAGATTGGGAAAAGATCTTTACCAACCCCACATGTAACAGAGGGATAATATCCAAAATTTACAAAGAACTCAAGATATTAAATGCCAAGAAACCAAATAATCCAATCAAAAAATGGGGAATAGAGTTAAACAGAGAATTCACAAAGGAGGAATCCCTAATGAGTGAGAGACACTTGAAGAAATGCTCAGCATTCTTAATGATCAGAGAAATGAAACTTAAGACAACTCTGAGATTCCATCTTACACCTGTCAGAATATCTAAGATCAAATGACAGCACATGCTGGTGGGAGTGCAAAATTGTACAACCACTATGGAAATCAGTCTGGAGATACCTTAGAAAACTTAAAATAGCTCTACCTCAAGACCCAGCCATTCCACTTCTGAGTATACATCCAAATGATTCCTCACCAAACCACAAGGACATATACTCATCTATGTTCATAGCAGCCTTATTTGTAATAGCTAGAAACTGAAACAACCCAGAAGTCCCTCAACCGAAGAATGGATTAAAAAACTGTGGTACATCTACACAATGGAATACTACTCAGATATCAGAAACAATGAAATTATGTAATTTGCAGCCAAATGGATGGAACTAGAGAAGCTCATCCTGAGTGAGCTAACCCAGACTCAGAAGGATGCACATGCCATCTATTCACTTATAATCGGATTTTAGCCATATAGTACAGGATAACTATACTACAGCCAATGCACTAAAGGAAACAAGAATATAGACTTTGTTTCCTACCAATGAGACACTTTGCCCTAGTGGTGCTGCCTTGTAGGCCCCAGTGTATGAGGAGACTCTTGGCCCTCATATGACTGCTGAACTGGGGCAGAGGACTGATATGTAGGGACACTCCACTCTGGAGGAGTGGGATGGAAGAGATAGGGGGTAGAGGGTGGGAGTGTGGGACTGGGAGGGGTGGAAAGAGGGTACTGTGATGGAGATGTATCCTGAAGTACTAAATAAACATAAAAAAGGAACTTACCCACAATCATAGAATTAATAGTTAGTAGAGTCAAATTCTAACCCACTTCTGTCTGAACACACTGGGACATCTTGAACTATCTCCTAAAGTATATTATAAAAGTATAATATTGCAGAATAATATTAAGGAAAGTAGCATATGAAGACCTTCTCTCATCCTTATCCCCACTTACATCAGAGACCATGAACATCACCTCACAACTTAAGTACAGATGTAGATGCTACCCATTATCACTGGGACAAACCAAATGAGCTCTTGGAAACATGGTTAACATGGCAATCATCACCAATTCTGGAAATTGTAGCTCTGAGGACAAACGTTATCTTTGTGCTAAAAAAAAAAAAAAGAAAAAAGCAGCCTTCATTTAAATAAAATAGAAAATTCTTGCTCACTCATGCCCCAATTACACCTCAGTCACCTGTCATTAACCCGTCATTTAACTCTTGCATTCAAGCTGAGTAGTGTTGTAGAAAAGGCAGCCAGACTATTAAACATTCATGCATATATTGAGTAGAGATTTACTTTTTTTTCAAGCACTCATTCTTCATGAACAGAAAGGTAATGTATGAACTGAAGAAGGAACTATTTCCCCAGGACAGTTCAAAACGGGTAGAAGCACTATAGCAGTTGACTTACAATTGCATACTTCCTTAGCTTATTAAATTTTGAAGAGGTTATCAATTTGGAATATAACCTAAAGAGTTTATGTTTCATAATTTTACTTTATTGCTGAAATATTTATGCAAATATTCAGTGTAGGAAGATACTGCCAGATGGAAATGCAATAGTTGTGGAGTTCTCCCTGGCATATCCGACAGAATGTATAATATCGAATCACTTTATGCTAATGTTTTGTGATGGAATGCATATTTTATAGCTACTTTGAAATGCAAATCTAAAAGATCTGAAAACTCTCAAATTCATGCCAATGTAAAGTAAACTAGTATAAAAGGAAAGAGTTAGATAGATAAATTACAGCCATGCCAGATCAACCTGATTTTGGTAAAACTGACGAACCATTTCTTTGTACCCTTTGTGTAAGTACACTTTGATATTTGGAAATAGAGCTGCATATGGCCAGGTTAACATTAACACCAAGATCTAGTGACACCTGAATAATGCCTTCTGAGGATATATTTCTACTCCACTTCCTCAACCCCATTTTCACCTGGTAAAATTTGTGATGTGGGGTTTGTGGGATTTGGCTGCATCCAAGCCTCAGAAGGAAGTGTGAGTTATATGCCACAAGTGCACTTGAATCATGAAAGGATTAACCTGGTGTTTACCAAAGATCATCGGCACTGATACTTGGTCAGTCCAGCTTATCAATTTTACTGTCACACTTTATAGCATATAAGAGCCATGACCACATCCTAACCCCATCATCCCTAAAGCCTATGCTCAGAACTTGGCATTTTACATTCAGCCTGTGAAATGACATTAAAATGCACAGCCTTCTCGCTGAGTTCATTGAACTGTTTCTTCCTTTCACGTTGGGGATGTATTTCTTCCAGGATTAAGAAAGAAGGCATTGCATTTTGAAAGGTGTGATTGTTCTTCACAATGATTTCAATTTATATTCATTCTCCCTTTTGGGCTATTTTACCACTAATTATGACTTAGAGATTGAATCTGGGCAAGAAAAAAAAAACCCTTTCTTGTGAATGATTAAAATGAAACCCTAAAGCTTGATTAAAATAACCATTTTGGTTCACGTCATGTCCTAAATATACTCTAAAGTATTTTCACTTGTCCAATTCCTCCCCAGTTTTAAAGAAATTAAAGAACAGCAAACACACTAATGGCACTGGGAGTTTTGCAAATAATAGAATACTCAAATCCAGTAGACCGGATTGAAAGATGTTGCTAAATTCCCTATTACTAAAATATATTACACTGTTGATAAAAATCCATTGCATTTGAAACTAGTCATTATTCCACTCATTCCCAAGCAGGTGTGTGTGTGTGTGTGTGTGTGTGTGTGTGTGTGTGTGTGTGTGTG
>CAJQZJ010031962.1:233081-258081 GCA_907164525.1 Lophiomys imhausi | reverse complement strand
CCTATAACCATACTGGAACCCTACAGAACTCCAAATAGATTAGATCATAAACAAACAAACAAACAAACAAAACTCCTCCTGCCACATAATAATCAAAACACTAAATGCACAGAGCAAAAAAAGACTATTAAAGCTGCAAAGGAAAAGGGCCAAGTAACATATAAAGACAGACCTATCAGAATCACACTTGACTTCTCATCAGAGACCCTAAAAGTCAGTAGGACCTGGAGAGATGCCTTGCAGACCCTAAAAGAACACAGAAGCCAGCCCAAACTACTATACCCAACAAAACGTTCAATCACCATAGTTGGAGAAAACAAGATATTCCATGACAAAACTAAGTTTAAACAGTATCTATGCAAAAATCCAGCCCTACAGAAGATAGTAGAAGGAAAACTCCAACCCAAGGAAGTTAACTACATCCAAGCAAACACAGAAAACAAATAACTCTACTGCAGCAAAACCAAAAGAAGAAAAGCTCACTCACACACTATCACCACCAATATCAAGATAACAGGAACTAAAAAATCAGTGGTCATTACTATCCCTCAACATCAGTGGACTCAATTCCCCAATAAAAAGACACACACTAAGAGAATGGATGTGAAAACAGAATTCATCATTCTGCTGCTAACAAGAAACACCTCAGCAACAAATATAGACATTATCTCAGAGTAAAGGACTAGAAAAAGATTTTCCAAGCAAAGGGACACAAGAAGCAAGCTGGAGTAGCCATTCTAGTACCTAATAAAATAGACTTTCAACCAACGTTAGGCAAAGAGATGGGGAAGGACCCTAACTACACACTCATCAAAGAAAAATCCACCAAGATTACATCTCAATCCTGAACATGTAGACGAAGGTTTTTAATTATCCAATATGTACATTCTGCTTTATTTTACTGTACTTAATTTATTGTGTTAATACCTTCACCTCCCTTTCGCCCCTCATTCCTTTCAATCCCCCAACCCTATGTGGGAGAAAAAGAATATTAGAGGGAGAAGGAACATTGGTCTCTTTGAACTACTTTCTTCTGATTAGGGTGGTTGGATTCCTTGGAAGTAATACCAGTCTCATTAGAACTCCAACAAACCAGGAAACCAGGAGACCAGCAAACTAGGAGACAGCAGCAGGAAGAACAAGCAGCAGTTTCGGGGAGCACCAGCAGCCGAGAGCAGCAACCTCCTACTTCCTTGTAACCTTTTCTCTTCTTTGTAGAGCCTCTTTACTCTTACTTCTTTGTAAAGTTCATTCTCTTTTACTTCTTTGTGGAGCTTACTTCTTTGTGGAGCTCCTTCTCTCTTCTCTTTGTATCCCCTTCTCCTCAGGGCTCTGATTTTTAATTTTCTCTCCCAAATCCTCAGAGTTAAATTCACTCAGCTGGTTAAGCCACACCCCTGCTAGCTCATGAGACTTAGATTTTATGCCTGTGTCTTAAGCAGACCCCCTGAGATTAAACAAAAACATTCTCACAATTTGTTTTAGTAAACTCCTACCACATGAACATCTATTGCCCCACGTGCAAGGGCACCCTCATTCGTAAAAGAAACATTACTAAAGCTCAAATCCCACATTGAACCCTATACATTAATAGTGGGAGACTTCAACACACCTCTTTCACCACTGGATAGATCAATAATACAGAAACCAACCAGTGAAATAATGAAACTAGTAGACATCATGAATCATATGGACCAAACATATATCTAGAGAACATTTCACCCAAACACAAAAGAACATACTTTCTTCTCAGCACATCATGGAACCTTCTCCAAACTGACCATATAGTCAGTCACAAAGCAAGTCTCAGCTGATACAAGGAAACTGAAATAACCCCTTGTATTTTATCAGACCACCATGGTTTGAAGCTGGACTTCAACAATAACAGAAACAACAGAAAGCATATAAACTCATGGAAACTGAACAACTCTCTACTCCATGGTCTACTCAAAGAAATAAAAAAATAAGAAATTGAAGACTTTTTAGAATTCAATGTACATGAAGGCACAATATTCCCAAACTTATGGGACACAATGAAAGCAGTGCTACGAGGAAAGTTCGTAGCACTAAGGAAACTTTTTGAAAGAGTCAGTAGTTCTGAGGAAGGTGATCCTTGTGACCTTGGATGAATTTTTAAAAGCCCATGGCAGAGAAGAACAGCAGTGCTCATTCATGTGGAAACAAGGAGCTTCTTTCTCTACTAAACTAGCAAGAAAACAGACGTGTGATCAAACATCACGTTGCTGTCATCCTAGTCAAAACACCAAGGCGCTTTTCTTCTAATTATGTTATACTTGGCAAAGACGGTACTTATCATTTTGAAGATTTCATCAGCCTTTGTACTTTCTCAACTGGCTCAAGATGGCAATCCTTTGATGTAAAGTGTATGAATACAACAGAAGAGACCCAGAGCTACTTTCATTTGATTGTTTCATCAAGCTGTCTGTGGATAGTTAAGGAACCTAGGGATATTCACACACTTGGCTCTCAGTGTCAGGAAACAACCCCAATACTAAATATGGATTATGGAATTAAAATGAAGCAAAATGAAACAAAATTTTAAAAAAATAAGCAAAATGAATCATCATGTTTCTTCTTCAGTTAGAAGCTATCTCCAGAGTTTGTGGGTTCAGGTTTCCAGTGGAATACCTTTGGCTGGTAATTGCAATACACTTAATTTAAGTTCTTTAAGCGCAGACTTGTGGATTTGGTAAAAATAAAAACATTGATGATATTCCAATGTGCTAAAAACAAGTCTTAGGATCAGCCATAGAATCCAATATCCTATTAGACTATTCAGATAGCTAAACAACAGTATGGATGGATTTGTGTTTCCATTGGTTATTGCTCTAATCCAAGGGTACCATCATCTTTCACCTGGATTACAGCTATAACCTCTAAGTTGTTTTTTCTGCTTCACTCTTGGACCCAAGCTTGTGCTCTACTTGCAAGAGACAAGAATAAAACTCATGGTGACTATAGTTGCTTAAGGTCCTGCTCCATATGGTCTACCTCTGACCTCCCATCTGCTCCTGTACTCTTACTTCCTTATGTACTAGCCATTCTGAGCCTTGGCTGATCTTTGTCCTTGCCATGCAGGCTGCTGTCTCAGCCCACCTACTGGTTTTCTCAGCCTATCCACAGTAGCAGAACTATCTAGAAGCTTCACCACCATCTTTCTCAACCATCACCTTCATAGAAGCTTTCCCTGGTGCTCCTATTTAAGATCACAAAGCTCAGTAATTCCCTGATATCTTTTCATTGTTTTGTTATTTCATTTTTTTTGCATTTATATCTATTTTTCTCACTGTTGCATTTCCAAACAACCAGAAAAATTTCTGGCCAAAAGAAAGAGCTCAGCAAATATTTATTGATGTAAGGTTGTGAAAGAAGCAACCAGACTTCTGCTTCATCCTAAGTGGTAATGAAAAAAAAAAAACACATTAAGTTAACTAACTATTCCTTGACCTTCTTTATTCATGTGTGTATATGTGCATGAAGGTGTGCACAGTTGTAGAGGCCTGATGATAATCTTGGGTGTTGTTCCTTAGGAGACATTCTTATTTCTTTAGCACAAGGTTTCTCACTGAGATCTGGGGCTCTCCAACTTGGCTAGACCAGTTGGGCCGCAAACCTCAGGATTGATCTGTCTCCATATCACAGGCCTGGGATTATAAGGAAGTAGGATGTGTCAACCAACATGTCTGGCTTTTCTCATTTGGTCTCTGAGGAGCAAATGTAGGTGCTCATTCTTGCACAACAAGCACATTACTTTCTGAGCTATTGCCTCAGCGTGACATTTTTCAGTGTCAACATTTAAGTCAAACCCAGTGTAGGCAAAGAAGAATGCCATCTAGATAGTAGCAGAGTATGTTTATGACTAACAATAAGAAGTATTTTGCCACACAAAGGTTATGGTAATGGTTATAGTGCATGGTGGAACCCATATCTATCTCCTGCCACCATACACTTGTTTAAATTAAAACAAGACAAAGAGTACAAACAAAAGAATGTGTTTCAAGATTCCTTGACAGAATGATTTAGGAACAAAGTTGTTGCTTGTTCCTTAATGTTACAAAGAATAGAAACCATGGCCCATATTTATAGCCCATCTGGACTAAGTAAGTACCACTTAATCATTTCATAAATTCTTATGTTTACTTGAAAAATCATATTAACATCTGCTAGGATGACTAAGATAAAGGTGACTGACATTAGCAAGGGATGGCTAGGATATAGAATCTGTCAGGCATTACTCACATGAACACAATATGGTAGAGCCATTCTGGATGACAGTTTGATAATGTCATAAATAATTTATCCCAGAAACCCACCTAGCTCTTCTACTCAGGGAAATAAAAACATACATTCATACAAAACCTGTATATTCATATTTATGACAGCACTATGTATAAACTGTAACTGATTATACATAAACTGTAAACACTTCAAATATGTAATGGAAGGGTAATCCAACAAAATTATGGCCATGCAACAGAATGGAGTAGTATTCATCAATATAAAGGCTCAAACTTCTAGTAATTGCCAAAACTTGAGTGGCTTTCAAAGGCAATTGACTAGGTGGAAGAAACCCATCAGTCTCACATAGTGGATCACTCCGCTTATATGCCATTTTGGAGAAGGCATGGAATGGAGAACAGGTTGGCATTGCTAAAAGTTAGGGAATGTTTGCTGGTTTAACTGAAGAATAGACATAAGAAAACCAAGGTAAGTATATATATGTTTTTTCATTCTTATAGTGTTGATGACCTGAATAATGCATATGCCAAAATTCATAGGAGTTTTCTCAAACAAAAGTCTTTCATTAAAAATTTTGTAAATGTCAGCTGTTGAAAAACAAGAGAGACATGGCAGGGTTCTCTAGCACAGGTTGGGGTATTCTATGGAATGCCTATCAAATCCTGTCTGTAGTGTTGCTTATGGATGACTGATGCTTACACAATCTCTTACTCGCCTCTCCCCTGTGCCTCATGCACAACTAGATGGGGAGCTGTCTCCCCTATGGTGGTTTCCACACTCTCAGGTGACCTAGAAGGCCTACCAAAAGGGCAGATGTTATCAGTAGTACTCTCACATGATGATGTTCATTCTTTCATGTTACATTAGCAACAGCCTTGTGCATTAAGGGTGTGCAATCTTCTTTTCATTTTTTTTTTTTTCTGAAGATCCTGATCTTGGCAGTGTGTTTGACTAAGCCACTGGGCTTCATGTGTCAAAGCTGACAGGGATGTGTTTAGGTTTTGTCCTTTTTCCCATTATCTGTTTTGGATCAACAAAATATATATCCTTTATTCTTGGAATTCAGAATTAACTATTTAGATCATGTTTCTAGTACATCACTACTGCATGCTAATTAATCACCTTCTACATGCCAATGTTTATTTAAGAAATTATGTAAGTTTTATGTAATATAAATTTTAAGTATCACTCAGCTCCAAGTTATATGGATTTTTCCCAAAGTTGATATATAAGGATATATTTTGGTGATACCAAGCTAATTCAAGAGTTTACCCTAAAGGTTGGCTTCAAACTAATGTGTCTAAAATAATTATTGCAAGAAAGCCCATGTTTATGTCAACAATCTTTGATATCTTCTATTTTCCATTCATGTCTCCTATTACCTTGTATAATGGAATCATAGCCTTTGAATAAATTGTGAATTTTAATTTTATCCCCATAGGAAGCATCAATTGTGTGTGTGTGTGTTTGAGTATGTATGTTTCTAATAGCTAGATATTGATTAGTTTCTAAACAACAGAAGAACAAGATAATATTAGTGATACCAACTGCAAACATTTGTTTATTTTAGATACTATAAGAAGAGTTTTACTTCATATTTTCAATTATTCCTCCTTTAAATTCTCACAGAGCTTGAATTTCTAAGCCTTATATCTCTCCTTGGGGATCTAACTGTCCCAGAACATAAATGGATGTAAAGAAAACATGCTTGCAATTTTAATTTTATAGACAATTCAGCAAATATTGCTTATTCTGAAAATAAGAAAACTGATGAATTTTGTTGCACAACATATAAAAGACAAAAACCCCTTTGAGGCTGAAACAATTTCATCTTATGAAATTATTTCCTTATATTTTCCAAGGCATGGGCTTCGTTTCAGAAGTAACACACTTCTGATTCGTCCCTTCTTGTGTGTCACTCACTTGCCTTAAACACAGTGACCACTCTGTGATGGCGCTATATTCTGAAGACAGTGAAGACCAACAAAGTAGGACTGAGGCAGGTGACAACTCTGCTAGGGGACTTGAATCTTTATGTAGTGCAGAAACCCCCAGAAGCATCCATGAAACTGCTCTGTGAGTGATGTGTGAAAATTTACTGCTATTTCCCAAATCTGCTCACCCTGAAATCTGTACACACACCCGCACCCCGCCTCATATAAATCCTCTCCACTGTCCACAACAGACCCAAGATTTTTTAAATTCCCAAATTCAGACATGTCACATGAGCCAAGTGGTTCATGGGTGTTCTACTGCAAAGTCACAAGCCCTTCTCAGCAAGTTGTACACAACCAAACTGGCAGCTCCGGTGTTCCTGGTAGATGAATATTTCATTTCTAGAAGAAGCTGAAAGGTAAAGAACAACATGATTCAGGCTGTTTCCTTGAAAGTTGCAAAAGATGAAGTGGAAGAAATATTTATATTAACATGATTTAGCAGAAAGAATATAGACTTTTGAGACTAACCTGACATCAAATCTCAATTTGATGATTTATTAATTGTGATTTTGAGCAAGGTGTTTGAGTGTAAGGATGGCTTATAAGGTTATTTTAAAGATTAATAAAGGTAACATAAGCAGAGGAATTGCAAAACACTTAATGAGTATCTACTATGAAGAAATACTTGGCAAAGTGCTCAAAATTTGAGATTGATAGAGAACCAGTATGCAGGGAACATGTTCTGAGTTGAGGACATATACAAACAAGAAGACAGTAACACTAGGCTGACTAAGTAGTGTGAGCCTCATCTTGGGAAGGAGAGATGAGGGGACAGGAGGAGACACTTGAGGGGACAAACTCTGTTATGGTTTCGCTGGTGAACTAGGACCAGCAGAGCCTAGTCGAGGACACTGGAGCTTGCACATGTGGCAGAGAGTGAGGCCGGGACAGTCACCCGAGCTAGGAATGGTGACAGCACGAAGGGCCTCGTGTGCTGCATCCTGCACTGTTACTCATGATTTCAAGCAGAGAAGGGCTGTGGTAAGGCTATGTTTTGGGATCTCATCTGGCTGCAGAAAGGAATGTACCATTAGCAGGGCATGAGGTGGAGAAACAAATCAGGATGTGAAAGCGTGAAGTGTGGAGAAAATAATTAGGTGGCACCAAGTAACATGATGTCAGTGGTGTTGCTGAGACAAAAAAAAAAAAAAGTGGTCCAAGTTAGAGCTACAGAGGAGGCAAAATAGATAAGGCTTGAGAGGACGCAGGAGACAGAGGTTGGAGAGTAGCTTCCACCGGGATGGGGGTATACCCTGTAGCACTTTCCCAAGGTGGAGCTAAAACAATTTTGGGGGGCAGACTTTGGACACGTAAAGCTTGTTGAATGAAGAACAGGAGTACATCTAAGTTGCCAGACATGCTGTCTCCCGGGGTTCCCTATGGAGCTCAAACCCAGGTGCCCAGCACAGGAGTCTCCTCCTTGATGTATCTTCAACCCTGTGTCATTTCCTCAAGTTCCCATTGAAGCTATCTGAGATACCTTCCTCAGTTAACTGCTTTCCTTCAAGCCCTGGCATGGGAGTATGCTTACCAAGACAGACACTCACAGCAGACATGAGGCAAGTCTGTGTGCTAGATGAGGTCTGGAACGGAGAGGTAGACTGAGAAACTCCCACATCCAGGAGGGGATGGGAGTCAAAGCAAGGAGTGAGTTCACCTTGAGGAAAGGAGCCTGGGAGAGTGATTGTGACACAAAGTAAATGAAAAATAATTTCAACCAAGTTTGGGAAATGCAGAACTTTAAGAGATTCCTGCTTGTTTTCCAACAATAATCAGGGTCAGGAAAGTTTTCAAAGTTGCCTGGAAATACTGGACTAATTATTTTATAGTTATATAATCAGTCTAATTTATGATTCGTCTCCTGTACCTTGAAAATTGAGTATTTACTGGTTCTTTATGAGCTGTAATGTTTTATGGCCTGTCAGGGCATTGATTGATACAGTGCACTGAAAAATAATCCTATAACATTACCTTAAAATACATATCAGTATCTGTCATTTTGACAGTGGAATTGCAGTACTATAAATCTACAAAGATTAAAATTTTTAAGTGGAGTGGTCTAAGTCAAATATTTATTAAAATATCTCAACTACACCCAAGAAAGAAACAGAAAAAAATTCTAATTTGACTCGAAGAAAAGTTAGCCCTGGGATTCTGGAATCATAACAGCTCTTGTATTTTTTTTTAACAGTTCTTAAAGTTACACACCATTCTTATTATGTATCTCCTGACAAATATGTTCCAAACTAGTGTGCAATCTTAGAAAATATCATGTCTTAATTTTAGTTTCTAAGCAACATCTGGAAATAGCAAAAGAAGTAACTGATCTGTGCATTCTTGATAAGTCTACCCTAAAAATATGGAGATAAGACAAAATATGGATGACTGATTTTCAACAACTTGCACTAGTTCTTGTATCTACCCAGTATTACTATAGCCTTCCTTCATCTACTACATTTGACCATCATCTTTCATAAACCTCCTCACCTGCCCACATGCCTACCAGAGTATGCCGACCAACTTGTGTAGCACAACTCTAGTCATTCTGACTTATAAAACTGCAAACTACTCAAAAAATAAGAGTCATCTCTTAGTCACTCATGTACTTTTGGGGTGCTATTGTCAAATAGAAATTTCTGGAATGAAGGAAATATTCTTCTACTCATCAATATAATGGCTATTTGTCATATGTTCTGTGGCTTACGACATGACTAATGTGTACACTGTTAGTTTTCTTTAAGAAATCTGAACTTCAAATAGGCACAAATGACTATTGGCTATCAGAGTGGATAGTTCAGCTAAAGGCCCTATCTGGAGTGGAACATAGAAGGTATAACAATTATTGAAATGGACAAGACTCCTTTTGATTGGTCACCTAGTTTTCTCTCTAGTCTGCCTCAAGTCTGCACCATTTTAAAGTCTTCTCAATCACTTCAGCAATGGAAACTTCTGATCCATCTTTCATTTTGCCCATATACCTCCAGGCCCAGCTGATGGATCATCCTTCTCTGTCTCAGAACCCCTTTAGACCACAAATTTGTTTCTTTTGCGTGTTTCTCCCACGTTCCTCACTTCCTCAAAGGCTATATATAAAACAGGACTGTATTTCCACCAGTCTCTTCCACAACATGTAACCATAAAACACAGAAGCAGAGTTATTAAAGCCTCAAGGGAAAATGTATGAAAAAGATATCAGCCTGATTCATTATGAACAGCTATTATAAACAGTGGGCTTGCTAGTAAATGACAGGAAATCTAATTTACATTTGCAACAAAATTATGCCCCACACATCCACTGCAGCTCCCACCCTCCAGCCCATTGAATTACCGAGACTTTTTAATTAAAGAAATCCTGCCAACTTAGAAGGCCTTGGGGTCCTTGGCTCTTGTATGTGGTCTTGACTTAAAATCTTTGCTAACAATCTAGGCATTGCACAAAATTTCAAGGACATAAAAATCCTCTCAATACCCATGAGGATTTGAAACTATTAGGTACTGACAATGTTCCAGGTAATGTGTTAAAAAAAAATTAAACCCTCTATCCCTATCCTGGAACTTCTGAGTATTTCAAGGAAAGGACTATATTTCCATTCGACTAAGAGGAAGAGGAATAATTACCACTTCCCCTATAGGAGGAGTTGCCCATCTCCAAACCCTATATTCTTCCTACTGAACATCTTGACCCCTCTCAGGTATCATTATCAGTCCAGCAATTAAGGGACTCTAGAGCAGATAATTTAAATTGTAATCACTTTCCTCTCTATATAAAAACTTACATTATCATTATTCGAGCTTTTAAAGATATCTTTGATTTCTTTATCATCAAATAAATATATCCTGATTCCATTCTTTAACTTTCCTATTATGTAAATGTTTCCAACATCTTCATAAACATCTAAGGATGAACTGTGGAATAGGCCCATGCTGTCTTATCCTGCTTGGTGAGTCAGGTAGCCGAGTTTGCTAATTTGCTGAATTCAAGCAACATTTTGTGGAAGGAACTAGGCTAGCTACAAACCTACTGAGTACAAAGCTGAACATAGCCAAGTATTAGTTTGGGATGTCCACTTTTGGCTTTGGTTCTCAACTGCCTTAATCCATAAAGAGATCAAAATAACCACCAAGGTTATATGGTAGGTTTTATGAGAACCTGATTACCTGCTATGCATACAAACTGCTACAACTTCAAACAAATCTAATCTTAATGTCACTTTATCATTAACCATTAATATGTATAATTTACATAATTAGCATGCCTTTTTAAATTGGTGAAGGACTTCAACTTAATAATGAGGCATCCTTGTTTAGGGTAAGGCAGAGGGATGGAGAAATGGAACCCTCACCCTATAATATAATGTTTGGACATAACTACAATAGTAAAATGCATGAAACAATGCATTATATAAGAAAAGAATAAGTATCATAGTATAGAGGCAAGATTGGCTTAACATGCCTTTAGTATATGTATTTTCATCTGCAAAATAATAGGACATAGGATAATACTGGGCCTGGAATCTGTATTAAATCAGTTTTATCTGTATTAAATAGGTGTTTAATTCTCTTTAAGGTATAGACAATAATATTTATCAAATTCTGCTGTACTCATAAGTCAGTGTCTAGCCCAATCATCATCAGAGTGGCTTCCTTCATCTGCTGATAGGAGCAGAGGCAGATACCCACAGCCAAACATTAGGCAGAGAGAAAGCCCAAATTGCAGATCTCCATTGGGTCCTTCCCCTTAGAGCACAGGGAATTCTTCAGGGCAGGGAAAATTGTAGGAGCCAGAGGGGTCGAAGACACCAGGAGAGCATGGCCCACAGGACCAGTTAAGCAGGGATCATAGGGACTCAGAGAGACTGACAAAGGCCACCAGGGAGCCTTCATGGGTCTGCACAAGGACCTGTGCATATATGTTATGGTTGCTAGGTTGGTGTTGATCTGGGGTAGAGGTGCCTCTGATTCCTTTGCCTGCTTTTAGGAGCTTTTTGCTTTGATGGGGTTGCTTTGCCCAAGTTTAATATGAGAGTGTTTGTAATCTCATTGTCTCTTTCTATGCCATGTTCAGGAGATATCCCTTGGAGGCCTGTTATTTTCTGAAGGTAGTTCTGGGGATGAGGAGAAAGAGGGAGAGCTAGGAGGAGTGGAGTGAGGAACCTGCAGTCAGGACATGTTGTATGAGAGAAGAGTAAATTTAAAAATTTCATCAAATTAAACTGTATTTTCACAAGACGTAAGTGTGAATTAAAGATACTAAGTGGAGCATTAATCAAGAATGGTCTTTGTGAACTAGTCTCACCATCTTCTCACAACGTTGGGCAGTAACTCAGCATCTCTTTGCTTTAGTGTAATGTCTCTTAGTGAGAATGATAGTGCTAAGAAATGGTGTTTCTGTGAGGAAAGAATGAAGCAGTACATGTAAACTTCTTAAAGTAATGCTTGACACACTGTCAGCGTCCAATGTAAACATGTAATTGTTCACGCTAAACATTAAAGGTGAATTACTACAGGCCTTTCAGATGTAAAAGGCCATAGCTGTAGTCATTCAAGTCTTTTGGTATTAAGCCTACACTACAGTTAACATTGTAGGAGGGTAGTGGTCCTTTCTTTCAAAGTTAAAAATGTTAAAGGGAAAAATATAAACAATTGATACATCCTGTGAGTGTTTGTTCGTTTATTTTGTTTTGTTTTAAATAAGAAAGTAATTTAACATTCCTACAATGGGCTGCAGGCACTCTATGTAGAAATAGCAGCAAAAGAACACCAGACATTCTTAAGGTGTAATGATGATGAATAACTAAATAATTAACATAAGCCAGTCCACATAAGAGTCAACACTCCTGAGAATCAAGTAGACACCTTATATATTATCATCATAATTTGCCTCATAAGCCTTTTCCAGACTAGGGACACTAGATTTTAGGAGAATTCTGGAAACAAATTTGAACATGCATGTGTTTGAGAGAGTTCATGTACCTGCATTGTTCATCTTTCCTTATATAACATGGTAGTGTACACTAAACATAAATGATTTTTGATTAGCTCCAGAAGGACAAGTGTGATGCCTTAACCACAAAACTGGGGCTATCAAAACAAATATTTTGGGGGAAGATCTATGTAATTATCAAGATAAAATTGAGGTAAATATGTGAATCTGCTATAAAATACTGCTAATGTTCATCTCAACAACTAAGATGGCTTGTAGAGATGGGGTTCCATTATTCTCTAAAGACTGGCACAGTGGTAGGCATATTAAATACTATATGGAACATGTGGAATTGGTTTGCATTGTATGTATTGAAAGCTATGTAGTCAGGACTTGGTTCAAGTTATAACACAACTATCTTATGAATATAGAAACTTTTTACAAAATCAAGCACATGCTTGATCCTGATTATTCCAAATTATGTTAAATAGAAGAAGTGTCTAGGGCAGTATCTTTTGTTTCAACACTTAATTTTAGACCAATCAGATGAGTGAGATTCTATTTCTCATGAAATAGCTGGGTTTTTCAGTTCCTTTAACCATAATCCCAAATTTCAGCTCTACCTTCATCATAAACACTTTTTGTTCTTCTATACTCAATCTTCTACGAGAGAGAGACTTTTTTAAAATTAATTAATTTTTTTAACATTTATTTATTTCTACAAGTTACATCTCAGTCAAAGTCCCCTTCCTCCTCACCCTCCTACCCTAGAAAGAGACCTTTTAATATGAGTGTTAATAATGAATAAGAAAAGAAATCCTGTGGTCAAATTTCTGTGTTTTAGACTTGTTCTTTTTGGTTTTAGGTTGAAATTTTAGGGCAATAATACTAAATTCCAGAGTTTTTAAAATTATTATTAATATGCTCTTTGGCCTGGGGGAAATTCAAGCAGTCTATATCAGGAACATAAACAGATAATATTGAAAGAAAAATACACAATTTTACAGAAAATTTCTCAATCTCAATCACAAATTAAATTGTTGTTATGCATTATATTTTACCTATCAGACACACAAAAGTGAAAAGGGCTGGTAATACAACCTGCTATATCAACACAGGTTTTAGAACACTACACACTCATCTAACTTTGCAGAAGCAATTTGCTCTTCCCCTTCCCTCTACTTTTTCTCTGTAGGTAGACAGAATACAGATGGTACATAGGTGATAGAGAGATGATAGATGATGTATATAGACAAATAGGTAGATAACTTTTGCTAATAACTGTACTTTAAAGAATTATATTATAAATACACTCACACATATATGCAGAGAGGCTGAATATATCAATAGATAACAGTTAGATCAAATATAAAAATAGGACTTTAACCCTCAATAACCTAATCAGGAAATGAACTCATTCTCTTCAATAAACAGACTGCTATGAATCAGGATTTCAGGAAGCCAGATTGCTTTCTCTGGTAACAATCCAGGAAGCCAAGCAATACTTTCTTCAGAAATCATCATCAAATGACCTTTTGTTGATTAAAATATAATAATGTCTCTAATTTTTGTTCCCTCTTCTAACTTAGTGCCAATTAGAGGAAGCCCAGTATGCACCCCTAACCAGTCAAATAGGCCATCCCTCTCCTAGACAGCCTACGTCTCCACACCAGCAGTCTCCAACCAGCCTTTATATGAGAAATCTGCTTCTTCCCCCACTTCAAAGCCTTCCCTTTCCTCTGCCAACTTTTGATAATCTATCAAACACAAGTGGCAATGCCCAAACTGGAGTAGAGTTAGCTTTTCTCAGTTAATCTTCATTTTTTAAAAAAATTTCTGCAGCGTGCAAAAGCTATGTAAAAGAATATCTATTCCAGTGTTACTTAGTGTAGCAAAGGGCTAAAACATAGTGTCCATGTACAGAAAAATTCCATTTACTAATGGACTACATTCATTAACATATATGTAAACACATTAACAAGAAAGAGGTAGCGAAATGTGTATGTACATGCATATTCACCAAGGCAGATCATTTAAGAAACAAATCTTAAAATGTGTGCCAGGAAATATGTATTATATATAACAATGCAAACCCAAATATCTCTAAGTCAAGTCACAAGAAATTCATAAGAATAGTTGTTGGGGGGAAAAATAAGATGTGAAAATGTGATGTAAATGTGCTTTTTTGGTTTTTATTATACATAGAGTTATCTGTCATGAAAAATAAACATGGTCCGTATTTTTTGAGACAGGGTCTCATGTGGCCCACACTAGCTATGTAGTCAAAGATGACCTTGAACTTGATGATCTTGCTGCCTCTACCTTCCTAGTATTAGAATTACAGGCTTGTGCTAGCAGGCCTGGTGTGTGAGGTACTAGAGACTGAAATTGAAGTTTCCGTGTGGTAGGCAAGCACTCTGTAGACTGAGCCACACATTATTTTCAATGACTCTTGCAATATCTGATATAATGAAAGAGTGCTCATTTCCTCATTAAGATCCTTAGATCAAACAAACAAACAAAAACCTTTCACCAGCAGAAATACAACAGAACTGGTGAGGTGGTGCAGCAGGTAACGGTTCTTGCTGTCAAGCCAAAGAGTGGAAGGAGATTACCAACTATCTTACATGAGTTTCTATATAACATGTGTGCTGTACAGGTTCACAGGTGTGCACGCATACACAATGAATAAGTGAAAATGGAAAAAAGAACATGAGAACACATTGCAATAATTTTAACGTTAGCTCTATGACTCGGGCACCAAAATTAAAGCAATGAGACCATGCTTGAGTACTCAAGGGTAGCTGCTGCTTGAAAGCTTGGCATTGTGGTATACATCTTTAATCCCAGCACTTGAGGCAAAGGCAGGTGGATCTTCATGAGTTTGAGGCCAGTCTGGTCTACAGAGCAAGTTCCAGGACTGCCGAGACTGTTACAGGGAAAACCCACATCTTGAAAGACAAAACAAAGCAAAAGTGAATGAAGTGTAGTTGCAGCTAGACCTATGCGTGACAATCCCAAAAAGCAGGGTTCAAAATATTTCTCAGAGTCACTTCTGCATTCTGTATCATGTGGCATGAGGATGGAGAAGAATATTAGAAGTATAAATCATACCTAGTTTAGTCTTTTATTAAAAAACAAAACAAAAAACATTCCATGGACTGGAGAGATGGCTCAGTGGTTAAGAGCACTGGCTGTTCTTCCAAAGGACCCAGGTTCAAATCCCAGCACCATATGGCATTTCTCAGCTGTCTGTAATGGACAGGAGTGGTGACACATGCCTTTAATCCCAGCACCTGGGAGGCAGAGGCAGGTGGATCTCTGTGAGTTTAAGATCAATCTGGTCTACAAAGTGAGTCCAGGAGAGCCAGGGCTGTACAGAGAAACCCTGTCTTGAAAAACAATAAATAAATAGATAGATAGATAGATAGATAGATAGATAGATAGATAGATAGATAAATAAATAAATAAATAAATAAAAGCATTTCAGATAATTTTTATGCAGAATGTAAGAGGACCTCTCCCCAACAGACACTGCACACTGAGTTACCAGTAAGTTCCTAGCTAAACATGATCTCCCATCTCTGATGAGCTGACTCATGAGTTTTGTTGAGCTTCAGAGTGATTTTTTCTTAGTCACAGACTCTGTGGCACCCTGTGGTGTCATCTTACTTAGCAATGACACTGAGTGTTTTGACTGGTAACGGCATGGAGTCCTCAGACCCTAACAAGAGATACGGGCTGCAAGTCTGGCGGCAAACTGGACGTGGGGTCCCATACCTTCGAGTGGATTTCACGGTGAGAAACAGACTACCATGTTAGTGTTTGCTTTTTCCCAATGATTTTGACTTCATGCTAGTCTCACCACAGAAATAAATTGCAGCCATTACACCAGAATCCAAGTACTCCACATTATGACTTGCTGAGCAACACCACTGAAACAGCTAGTTTCTGTCACACAGTGGGTACTCAACACAAAACTGGTAGGTTGACAGTTCCAGTATCCCATAGTCATGGTTAGGAAACCAGTCTTCTGTTCTATTTATTAATGACTCAACTTGGTGCTTTATCCTATTTTCCTTATTGTCATGTGCATATGTGTGTGTGGTGTTTGTGTCTGCATCTGTATATGTGTGTTTGAATGTGTGTAGGTGGGCATTTGTGTGTGGGTGGGTGGATGGGTGTGTGTGTGAGCTCTGGATATCTAACCTCTCTCCTCTATTTTCTTTTTTTTCCATAGTTTTCTTTTTTAAAAATTTATTTATTTGTTGCTTCAGGTTACATCTCCATCATATTGTCCTCTTTCCCCCCTTCCCAGCCCCTCCCTCCCACCCTCTACCCCCTAACCCTTCCATCCCACTCCTCTGGAGTGGAGTGTCCCTACATAACAGTCCCCTGCCCCAGTTCAGAAATCATATGAGGGGCAAGAGCCTCCTCATACACTGGGGGCCTACAAGGCAGTACCATCAATGAAAAGTATCTCATTACCAGGGAGAGAAAACTAAAAAACAAACAAACAAAAGTCTATGTCCATGTTCCATTTGGTGCGTTGGTTTTAGTATAGATATCCTGTACTATATAGCTAAAATCCTACTATAAGTGAATAGATGCCATGTGCATCCTTCTGAGTCTGGGTTAGCTCATTCAGGATGAGCTTCTCTAGTTCCATCCATTTGGCCGCAAATTGCATGATTTCCTTGTTTCTGATAGCTGAGTAGTATTCCATTGTGTAGATGTACCACAGTTTTTTAATCCATCCTTCGGTTGGAGGGACATCTGGGTTGTTTCCAGTTTCTAGCTATTACAAATAAGGCTGCTATGAACATAGATGAGGAAACTTCCTTGTGATTCAGTGAGGAGTCATTTGGATGTATACCCAGAAGTGGTATGGCTGGGTCCCGAGGCAAAGCTATTCCAAGTTTTCTAAGATATCGCCAGACTGACCTCCATAGTGGTTGCACAAGCCTGCACTCCCACCAGCAATGGAGGAGGGTTCTTGCTACCATCATCGCAGCCTGAATCTGATGTTCTGAAACCTCCACAACCTCAATCTCTTCTGCCCTGACAAAGTGATATGAACTATTGCCCAAGAAGAATGCTAGCATAATGCACTGTGCATGAATACATACTAAATTTAAGGCAAAAGGTATCCTTGTACATTCTCTGGCCAAAATTCTCCTTAGAAAAAGCAACCAATGAGATATTTTCCAACTGTCATAAGCAGTACTGATTGTAATGTTTAAATCACATCACTGCACTCAAAAGAATTATGAAAGGAAAATACAAAATCTATATTTAATGTCAATGTCTAAATGCATGCGTTTGTCTAGCAAATCTTACAGATGTTCTTTTAATATTTCATCTCAATAGATGATTTTATCTTCTCTAGATAGCACTAATTTCTTGCTTGGGAAGGAAGGTTAAAAACCAATAAAAAGAATATATTTTTGAAAAATTAAAATCTACTCAATTCAGATTAAATTATTTCCTGTAAGAGTGAGTCATTGATGGGGCCACCTAGATTCAGTGGGTAAAAGCATCCCTTGCCAAACCTGTCAACTTGCGCTCAATCCTCTGGGCCCAAATGGGAAAAGGAGAGAGCAGACTTCTGGAGTTGCCTTCTGACCTCCACTTATGTGCCATGTGTGCACGCACTCAATTATATGCACACATTCACAATAAGTGAATAAATGCAAAGAAAATGTTTAAAGACTAAATCATTGCCATAACTTTCTTATGTTTAACTACCTTACCATAATATGCTTCATATAAAGAAGAAAATTATATCTTTATGTTCTCTGGAAATAGTAGTATCTTTATGCATCTCTGGAAACAGTAGAAGTTTTTATTTCTCAGGTTCCCCATTATTTATTCAATTAAAGTGCAGAGATCTTCATATGACAAAAAACATGAAAGTTCTCATTATTGAGGATGCAACACATGCAAAAACAAGAGGGATGCTTCTTAACGTTAAAATAACCGTGGAATATAGAGTTTCCATTTTTGATTGATTAGATCTAAATCTGCAATGCCTTCCCAGATTCATGGAGTTCCCCAGAGCTGCACTGCTGGTGACAGAGGAGCTGTCACTGGAATCACAACTATGATGCCCTATGGCACAAACACATTCCTTGCTGCCCTTTGCATATTTTGAAAATTATAGAAATAAGAAAGTAGCCTACTAGCAAAAACTCACTTCATACACAGAATCTTTCATCATTCTACCAATCAAGATTATATTATTTCTAATAGAAACACTGTAACTCATCACAATATATCTGAAATAAATAGTCCTTAAAGACAAAATGCCATGAAGATCTGGGTTGGTATTGGATTGATTGGATTGATGGTCAGAGATGAAGCACCAGAACCAGGTAGCCAAGGCCATTAGTCTGTTCTGACTGCTGTAACAAAATGCCCCAGACTGGGTGACGTAGAAAAATGAAAACTTATTTTTCACAGTGATGAAGATTGGAAGTCTGAGCTCAAGGTGCCAGTTTGCTTGACTCCCTGTGAGAGACTTCTTTTGTGCACATTCTATCAATTACTTTCTGTGCCTTCACAGGGTGGAAGGGACAAGGCAGCTTTCTGAGTGTTCTTTTTTTATTAAGAAACTAAATTCATTCATGAGGGTTCCACCCTGTTGACCAATTCACCTCCCAACGGCCCCATCTCTTACTAACATCACATTGGTGATTCGGTTTCTACGTAGAAATGCAAGCAGTGATAAGCAATCAGACCGAAGCTCAGCCAACTTGCATCTCCGTGTTTGCCACCAAGTGTTGCTGTGACAGTGTCTGCAGAGCGAACCTGTGAAATACTTCCACACTTAATTGGCCAACACTAAATACTGCTTGACAGATTCAAATGAAAAGTAAAGAATGATTATACAAGACCTTGAGAAAAGGCTTTTATCACTAATTATACTTGGAAAGTATAAAACAACATGTGTGTGGGGGGGTTGCTTTTCTTTCTTGTTTTTTAATGGAAGACTCGCAAATTTGTAAATCAAATAGAAATAAATCCTTAATGTTAGAGAAAGTATCTTCTTACTCAACGAGAGTTTCAATATTAACATCAGTGCCCAGAAAAAGTTGTTAACTGCTGACATTTTAATGGGGCTTTAATGTACTAGGTAAATGATCTGGCCCCATTCTTGGCTACAGTCCATGGTCTTAAGATCACACCTTCAGGAAGTGTGCAGACATGTGTGGAAATTTATAACAGCCATTTAAATTGTTTACATCTGAGATTTTTTTCCCAAAAGTTTTTAGGTCCAAATAGTTGTCTCCTGTTTGGCTCTTCTTTCTTCAAACAAACAACTGAGGCCTTTTTATTTTAATATGTGTTGTGGTAACCCTGGTTATTGCTCACTGGTTTGGGTTTAACACATCAGGAAAATGTGTCCTTTTCTCCCAAAATATTTTCACACCTCATGTCACCATACACTATGTGACATATGTGACTATATGTAAACCATAGAGCCTAGCACGAAAGGCTTTTTTCTAGGGCTTCTAGGTGGTGACATCAATGTCAGCAAGTCCTCTCAAGCTGTGACATGGTCTGGGGGGGGGGGCGTTGATAAGGAATACAAGTAATATCTGAATTTAAAAATGCAAAACAAATATGGAAATCATCCAACCCAACCCTTCACATAACCAATGAGCCCGAGATAATAAGTGGTTTGATGGATATACTTTTGCTTCTGTTGGGCCTCTGAATACTTGTCCCATTGGCTTGTATGTTTTCTTTCTCACAGTACTAGCCTTAAGCAGAGTCTGCTCTATGCACAACTCATATCTTTATGAACATGGATGAGCACAAAAAAGGAAGAGATGAGAGGTATGGTTAAGAAAGGGCTCACTCACAGACACACACAGCTTTTGCATTTCTCTTCTGTCAGTTTTAAGTATAAATAAAGACATTTTTTTTCTACTTATTAACTGTTCTGTGTATTTTTACAGCAGTTTAAACTTGGGTCATAGGGTCGGCCAGAACAACAACTGAGAAATTCTCTTTGGCATCAGGTTTCTTCCCAGTTTGTATTCTGCTATTTTCATTTTTATATTGGAAACTGTAGAACTCACGGATTCCAAATGTTTGGTGGCATAGCTATGGAGGTTATGAAAGTGAATTGTTGTCTAATTATTTTTCCTTATTAGAAAAGAAGACTTCCTTTAGAGGCCACTATCATACAACTTTACCTCAGATCTCATTAGCCAAAAGTCAATGACAGACCAAAGGAAATTGCTGGTAAAAGGAATGGAATAATGTGATTCTGCCAATAGTAACATGCAGAATGGAATCATAGAACACTGACCATTAGGGCAACTCAATATAGCGGCTAAAATAAATAGAATATATTTGAACCCAAATACTGAGTTGCTGAATCTCTTTGAGAATTAGAAACAGCACAACAAAATTACAGCGAGAAGCACCTTTAGAGATTCTCTGTTACCTACAAAAGGAAGTGCTAAGAAGAAACCAATCACTAGGCACAGGAACTTTCTGAACTATGCTTGCAGCTCTTCTAAATCTTAAATTATTCTGAATCAAAATTCTAAACAACAATTCTGAAAATTCTCCTTTTCTTATTTCTGAGTCAGAAATTCAGTAGATATTATCAAACTCACATATTTTCCTAGTTATTTACAACAGTGGCCTTTGTGAATGTCACTATGGTACCTAAGTAAACATAATAACAGATAAATATATAATGCATCCAAGTTTCGAGAGATATAGCAGCAATTCAAATGTCATAAAAACAAGAGACTCTGGTCATATACTGTGTCGTTCATCCTTGTGTATCTTACTTTAGAAATAATTTTCTCAATTCTGTTCGGGCTCATAAATCCTCTTCCATAATCCTCATAATCAGTAATAAAGAGGCTCCTCTTTTTGTTAACTCTGTTATGTGCTTCAAATAATAAGGATTTCAGGGGATTTTTCTAAGTGGCTTTAAGGTTGCTAATCTGGACTACAAGAAGGCAAACACGTTAACTAGGTTCTTAATATGACACAAAATACCTTGGCAGTTTCTCAAGAGGAGTAATAGCAAAAAGAAAGGTGACATTTGCGATTGAGGGTAAAGAAAAATGCAAGGCTCTGTGAAAGCAAAGGAAGAAAATTGCTCCCTACCTGACTGCTGACTGCCTTCCATGCAGAAAATGTCAACCATAGTGTTTTCTCCTGTTTTATGGAAAATATACCAGGGGCTAAGGAGTGGATAATTTGCTTTCCTAGTTCACAGGTCAGCAAAGCACCAAAGGGTCACACACTAGCAGTGTAGACACTCCTCGTTGTATGGGTGGGAGGGAGATGAAACAAGTATTGGGTGTCCTAACTGGTGAGGAGTGTGAGATCTTGCTATGCATTGCCCCAAACTCCATTTTTTTATTTCTTCCTGGGCAAATGGTCAGACCCCACTTGCAGACAGGAAGAGTTATGAATTCAGTTCTGGCCGTGGAGCATGTGGGGAAAGTGATATATGTCATTTGCAGAATGGCATGTGACGAGTCTTCTCTATGTCTTCTGCTTTTTCTATGGCCAGATGCTTACTCTCCAAAGTCCCTTGCTTGTCCCGTGCCACAGGGAAAGGAGCCCTTGTCTTTAGAGGATTCTGCACCATGGCATACTAACCATCATTCCCTCACCAATGCAGTGGAGTATATGGTGTGAAATGAAATGGATACTTTTGTCTCATGGCGCAGAGACTGTCAAGTTCCTTGCTTCAACAGCAGTATGCCATTAATGATAGAGTTTCATTTATGATTAGAAAAGAGTGATACAGAAGCACCCTATCTCTCAACCAGCTAAGGGTGGTTTGTTGTGTCCAGATAGGTCAAAATCAGGGAGACATGCTTGGGTAGTTTTCCAGCATCTGTCCCTTCCTTGTCCCTTTGTCTTCTTGTGTGTTATCACTTCATTGTACTTGAGCTTGTGATGAACGAGGTGACCATATGCCCTAATATGATGACTAACATTAAACTTTCACTTTCAAATTTTGTATATGAAATTATGTGGTTACTCAAATCCTAAGCAATCTTTCAGGCTCCTCTTTGGGACTGTATGAGACATAAATTAAAGAATGTCTACAATAGATCTACCACAAAGAATACCTTATTTTATGGGTATGTGAAGTTGCATGTTTCTACTATTATTTTTTAGATAGTCAAATCCAGGATATTAGATGCATATCATTTCTTTACAAGTATATCAGTCACAATGATTAGCAAAAGATTAAATGGGAAACCCATAGTATCCCATATTGAAATTAGTTCAATGGTTTAAAAAATTGTCTTGATGAATATTGTATAGTACATTATATAATTATTATTATGGGGTTATAAATTCAGTTATCAAGTGATAATAATTTTTAAACCATGGCATAATGGTTTGAGGTAAAAGTAATCTATCCATGAGCTTAGAGTTTTCATGAGAAATATAACTGGAAAAGAGAGATGGATCTCCCGTGCATCTGTAAACTTAAGCTTGCATTAAAGTTTATGCATAAAAATTAATTCCATGTGAATTTTTTCATTTAAAAGAATTTCAAACTGATAAAAACATACTTTATTGGCAAATGGGGAGTAATTCCTATTTCCTGCCTCATTGATTGCGAATAGGCATTTCTTTACACGCCTTTCAGACACTTTGAAGAAATCACTTGAATTTGGACTTTTTCTTTTCCAAACCAGGTTTTAAAATGAGACAGTAAAAAGGAAGCTCTAAGTGTAATGATGACATCAGGGTTAATGAGAAATTAGCCTTAAAATGGCTTCTTCTTAAATAGTTACAATGATGACCCTTGCCTATCAGGAAAAGACAGTGTGGAAGTGAGAGTGCCCTTTGTGACTGTAGAATTGTGACTGTCATAACATGACATGAATACACAAGCAGCAAATTCACCTTTCCTCTACTTCCTCAACAATCCAAACCCTTGCCATTCTGAAGACAGAACACAATCTCTTTGAATTATGGCATGCAAATGAGATTGATTTTATTCTGGTCACCACCTGAACCTGTATCATTGAAATCTCTTTCAACTTAGCTCAAAGTTAGTGTCAAGATGCCACTAACCATTCATGAGAATTAATCACTAACATGCTGGCATTTTGTGTTACAGCTTCTACCTGCAGACCTATTTGAGACATGTCCTACTACATTGAGTTTCTGTCTGAAATAGCTGATTTAAGCCCTTGATATAGTAGAGCTGGTCCTCCTTTCATTGTGTTATTATTTTATACAGTCTATCCATAAAAACCCCCGAGAAAAGAATGCACTGTCTGTCCATGAAAAATAACTCACCCTCCGAGGATTACGGAAACAACAATAGAATTTTAAATACCTTGAAAAAGCGAGGCATGGCTATTTGTGTGAATTCTGTCAGTGTGCATCTGGTTGAATGGTAACACTCAAATATAATGGACAAAGGAACACAATTAAACATGTGCTCTAATAGGGAATGGAAGGCTGAGAGGTTTTTTTTTGACACTTTTCAAAAACAAAAGCTTCCAAATTTTAAAATAATGAAATAACATGGCTGCTGGAGAGTAAGGGATGCATTATTAGACACAGGAGTAAATGTCAAATATAATATAGTATGGCAATATTCTTCAGTTTGACTATGGCTCTTTTATTTCTCATCCCCATGTATCTCCTGCTGTTAACTGTTCATCTCCCATCAATTTTATTCTCATCAGTAGGTGCTCTGGTCAGGAACAAAGACTATCTTGGTTTAATTAAATGTCCCCACTAATAAGAGGAAGCTAAGCAGGCTTGGGCACGCCTGAAGCACCAGCTCTCACATTTGAGCAGGTGGTGACAAGCCCTGGCCTTACACTGAACTCTGGATCTCACATCTCCTTGAGTTAAAGACTTTGAAAAACTTCTCTTGAGGCCTTGCAGAATGAAAATAATTTATATCAAAATAATTATTATTGACTTTTGCTACATGGAACTCTGTCATAATGTCATCAGATATATTAAGCACCCAGTGATTTTATTCTCAGTTAAATTATGACACAAACATTTCACTATGGACTTTGCAAGATATTCAACTAAATCATATTTATTTGAGCTATGGGTTAGGTGATAAAAACATTATTATTCACTTTCAGATCAAGCAATAATAGCACGGACAGCTTTGCTTCATCTGTACCCATTTTAGTCTGATGGGAGGAAATTAGTAAAGGAGGGAGAGAAGTAGTTATTTATGACCTAGTGACCTGGAGACAGGACACCTTCTCTTGTGATGGGAATCCCATTATCAGATGGACATGACTCTGTTTGTACCTTGACCGTGGAAATCGGTCTCATCCCACATCTGTGGGTGAAAAGCAGATGAACCAATAATTGGCTACAGAAGTTCAAGATTGTGAAAACAACAGGAATCAGAAACATCAGTATGGCCCTGGCTGTCCTTGGAATCGTAGTACTTTAATGGACTGATCTCACCTATTTGAACTGATACGCACCTAAATTAGAGACAAGCCTAATTTGTAGTATACTTTGGAGGGATTTCTGTTGCTGCTGATTTCTACCCATTGCTAAAGTGTTATATAATAAAAAAAATCATAAATAATAATAAATAAAATAAATAGCAATAAATAAAATTTAAAAATTGAAAATTAAACATAAATTCTCCCACCCCCAAACATCATGTTTTTCTTATCAGTTTCTCCTGTCAGTCCCTGTTTTGGGTGTATGTAACAAATCAATACACAGTGTTTTGTCTGTGGTCTTCTGACTATTGACTCATTTAATCCTTACACACACACACACACACACACACACACACACACACACACACACACACACA
>CAJQZJ010031962.1:212282-233071 GCA_907164525.1 Lophiomys imhausi | reverse complement strand
ACACACACACACACACACACACACACACACACACACACACACACACAAAAACCAACTAACCAAGCAAACAAACAAAACCTCCAGAGAGTGCTATTCCAATTTTCAGGTGCAACCAAACCCTAGGAAAGCTTAGCAATTTGCCATAGGTTGTCTGACATATCAAAAGATCCTAATACTTGAGTTCAAGGAGGTTTTAATCTAATGTCCCCATACCCTTGGCCACATCAGAATGCAGTTCCTGTCTTATATAATATGGACAATCACTTTATAGCCAGTCTTTGCCTTTTCATCTTGCTAAATCAACTTCTCATTTCTATTATTGGCTGACTAAAACTCATTTGAAAGAACATAGTTAATTTAATGGATTTACTCTTTCAGGATATTTGTGTACATTTCACTTCTCTTCTTATATAGATATCACAGTAGTGAAAGTTTTCTTACATAATCTTATTTTTCTTCTTCTTGCTCTATAATTAGTTGTGCAGCATAAGTTCCCAGAAGTTGTATTGTTTGTTTTGGCAACAGATAAAAATATAAAATAATTAATTATTTTAATACATATATATGCATATATGTATACACACTGACATCTTATTGAAGTTTTAGAAGGCTTTTTGTATTCTCTGTGTATTTCTGTTGTATGCTAAACACACAGCTAATGTTGGTGTATACAAACAGACTCATCAGAATATCAAGTCCACCATTTCTGGTATATAACAACACTGAATTTTAAATAAAAAGCTTACCTATGTGTTCATATTCCAGCCAAAGGCACAATTTAACTTTTGAATATAGCCAATTGAATTTTCCCTTGATATTCATACTGAAAATTATAAAAATCAAAATCATACCATCATATTAGTTAGTAGAAAGTTGGTTCTTATATATACAGGAACAGAGAAATTCAAGCCATTATATCTGAGCAGATAATGCCACAAATTTAAGATAATAAGAATTCAACACATCATGACAACCTCTTTTCATGGCCTTGCACTTTGTTTTAACTTTTATGTAACACGAAATTATTAGGATAATTGTGACTTCCACCCCTCTTCCCCCCTCTTCCCCCTCTCTCATGTGTGCATAACTAAAGAGAAGCCTTATTGTACTAACATAGCCGATGAATTGTGATAGAATCATAAGCAGGACCAAATATTGAAAAATATGCAGCAAAATGTGGGAAGAATAGGAGAATTGTTGACCATTGAAAGAAAGAAAGAAAAAAAAAGAAAGAAAGAAAGAAAGAAAGAAAGAAGGAAGGAAAAAGAGAAAGAGAGGCAGTAATCACCAATTTATAAGTAATGACTTATAGGCCAAATTTTTCAACTGAAAAATTAATGAATGTATTTGATATGCAAATACAGATTGGTCAATTGATTCACATTTTTTCATGAGCTAAATGATAAGAAAATTCAAGATAGTTCCTTCTAAATTATTAGAAATTCAAATGTTAGCATAGTGAGGTATTTACATTTATTGTTGAGGAAAGAAAGTAGCACCTTTAGGTGCCCAATACATACCCCATTCCCTTGGGCCATTTACTAAATCTCAGTTTCTTCCTCTATGAAATATGCAGGAATGTGTTGTAGCATTAATAATATCATGTAATTTGAATGGTGTATGACATTTGGAAAGTTTTTAATAATGAGGTATTAGAGTTCTCTAGAGGAACAGAACTTACTGCATGAATTTATGTAGAGAGAAGGGAGAATTGTTAGAATGGCTTACAGGCTGTGATCCATCTAATCCAACAATGGCTGTCTACAAATGGAAGATTCAAGGATCTAGTAGCTGTTCAGTCCACAATGCTGGATGTGTCAGCTGGTCTTAAGTATACACCAGAATCCCAAACAAGTAGACTCTAGTTCCAGTGAAGGAATTGACTTGCCAGCCAGAGTGAGAGCAAGCAGGCAAAGAGCAAGAGCTTCCTTCTTCCATGTCCTTTATATAGTCTCCCAGCAGAAGGTGTGTGGTCCAGATTAAAGATGGATCTTCCCACCTCAAAAGATCTGGACTAAAGGTCTATTTTCTCACCTCAAAAATCCATTTTAGAAGTGGGTCTTCCCACTTCAAATGATTTAATTAAGGAAAAAATCCCTTAAAGTTGTTCCCATCCATTTGGGTTTTAGTTAATTCCTGAAGTTTACCACTAAAAATAGTCATCAGAGTCAGATGATTCAATGGTGTCCTGGGGATGCTTAGACAGTCCTCATGAGGGCAATGTTTATAACACACAAATTAACCAAAAGTACTCATCAAGAACTTTCATTCAGATGACAGTCATTAAGTATTCACTACCACATCACTAGTGCTATTCCTTAAACAAGGGCTATTCTCACCCATCCTATTGGGAAAATTACTGCAAATGGTGATTTGTGCTAGTCATTGTAGGAAGCTGAAGCCACCATTATCAGCAGGACCCCTTTATGTACGACAGCCTGGCCAACTGTCCTGCAGGTTGGGTGAGAAGCTACTGTATTCAATGCACAGGCACATTTTAAACAATTCTGACAAACAATTCACTTAGCAAACCAGGTTGAAGTAGAATATGAGTGAGTAAATTGTTAATAAATACAGCAATGAAGAGAAATCAGGACTCATGGAAATATTCATATCTTTTGCCTTAGAACATACTGGTTTCAATTCTGACATTGACATTGGTTACTTAGTTTATCCAATTAACCTTCCTACATCTTGATTTTCTGATCTGGCCCAAAATGGAAATAATAACTAACTCATAAACTTGTTATGGAAATTAAATAAGATGATGTGTTCTCAAGTGATCAATAGAAAGAAGGCCTTTGATATTATTTAACATTCTTTTCTCTTTTAAGACAAGGGAGTTTTATGTATACTTCCATGTTGTGAGAAGAAACTCAGAGAACTTTTTATTGATGAGACATAATTCCAGGAGAATTAGATGGATGGTGACAGATATATCCAGTTTGTGGCCAACATGCTGTATATACTCAGGATAACTATGGATGCTGCTCAACACAGAACTGTACACTTACATAAACTCTAATGAGATTGTGTGTGTGTCCATGTGTGTGTGTGTGTGTGTGTGTGTGTGTGTGTGTGTGAGAGAGAGAGAGAGAGATATTATTCTTGTAACTCACTGAGCTTCTCTTATGTGACCTTGCTAATCAAGGTAACTTCATTCCATAATATCAAAATATTTGATACACCTATAGGATAATCTAGAAGTATCAGCTTTGGTCAAGAAGAGCAATATTTCTTCTGAGAAAAGAGAGAAAGAAGAAAGAGTTGATTTAAACATAGATAAATTTAAAGATATAGAATGAGAAGGTCAATAAGTTTACAACTAATGGTCTGCTTTCTCTATGATAGTAAATAAAAAGTTACTGTTTAATATTCATGAGATAAGAATTTAGGGACTGAAGGAACATGAGAAACCGAAAAAGTGCCAGGAGAAAGGATTGGCTATTACCCCTGAGGACATAGCTTCGATTAGAGACTACCTTTATAAGGTACCTCCTTATTACCAAACCAGTAGACCTTGAGACAGGTGCAGGAGAGAAAGGTGTCTAGTAAGATGGACTGGAGAAAGAGTTTTTTTTTTTTTTGGTTTTTCGAGACAGGGTTTCTCTGTGTATCCTTGGCTGTCCTGGACTCACTTTGTAGACCAGGCTGGCCTCGAACTCACAAAGATCCGCCTGCCTCTGCCTCCCAAGTGCTGGGATTAAAGGCGTGCGCCACCACCGCCCGGCTAGAGAAAGAGTATTTTTAAGGCACAGGCCATAGAAAACAGAACAGTTAAAGGAGCTACTTCAAGAGGGGTGGGAATATGGGTCCAAGAGAGAAAAATGGGGAGCCCAAACTGCTGTAAGAACTTAAGGATGTAAGAAGCAATGAAGATAAGGGTATGACACAGACAAGGATGCTGTCTTAACTGGAAGTCCAGGAACTTCTGAGCTAAATGTCTTTTGTGACATATTAAGGTCTGAATCTAGCCAATGTTAATCAGAGCTTAATCTTGTAACAAAGAAGGTGGTGTAGTCAAATAACAAAATTGGACATTATAGACAAGATGAAAGATACATTTCTGGGTGGCCAAAAATATGTCTAAGGGGATTAGAAAGAAGGAAATAGAGCCACAAGTTCAAAGTAATTAAAATTCTGTTGAAATCAGTATTTCTTTAATGAAAAACTTTTTGTTACTTCACAAGAGGAACTGCAAATTTATTCATGCATTTCTGTGAAGAACAAGTCCTGTTCCTTCATAGGAATGTGGAGACTAAAAAGGATATGAAAACTGTATGAGAACTAGTTAACCTATGGGTCAAACACAATCATGAAGACAGCTGTCTACCTTCTTTTATGAAAGGAAATTTTTGGAAGTATCAGTAAAATATAACTAAGAGATTGTGGAATGTACCCATGATAGATACCAAAAATTGATATTAACTTTCTAGAATGATTTAATTATTAGTTGAGGAGAGATTAAAAGAAAAACAAGTTTGTTCTAAGTTCTGAATCCTAAAATCACAGATGTCTTGTAAATTGCCAAATTTTTTCCCAACCTTAGAAAACAACTAGGTTTTAATTAATTAATCTGTATTTTAAATGATTTTTGCAAGTTAAAGTCAAGTTTTTTGTCATGGCAGAGGGTTGAAGATTCTTTGTCCCAGAAAAATACCAGTCAACGGAATGTTAGGTTGAATCAACTTGTCATCATGACATCACAAGCTTAGTTCTCCTTGGTACTCCTAGCAACCGGCGGGCAAGCATAGCAACAGCAGCTGGTACACCGGAATGGCATTGTTTAAAATAAACATTCTTCCTAGTTGGCATTTGCAAATGATCTTTTCATTTCTAGTGTTTAAAATATAAGTGTGAACATGTCTTGAGAAAACAAGTGAAAAGGAAAAGCACTTAGGTATGGGGGAACAGTCACGGGAAAATGCTCACTTCCAAAAGAAATCCATGTGTTGTCCTTTACTGATACCAGAAATTCCACTCTCATAAAAAAAAAAAAAACCCAAAGCTGTATCTCCAATGGTTCTCCAAATTTAGAATGTTACAATCCTCTAAAAAAACAAACAAACAAACAAACAAACACCATATAGGTTATTTCACTCCTAAACTACTTGGAGAATGCTTCCCATGTACCAAGAACCACACACTACCAAGAGAGGAGATACACTACAAATCAACCCTCCAACTAGCTATCATGAAACCATGTAGAGGATGGTCATGAAAGCATGACCTGTGGGTAGATAAGAAGGTCTGAGTACGCTTTACTCCTTAGCAACAGTGTGACTAGCTAAGTTACTCTGCTCTCCTGATGTTCATTCCTTCATCAGTGAAGAGTATTAGTGACAGCTCCAAAGGCTGACATGAGGCTCAGGTGAGTTAATTTACATAAAGAGATGCCTAAAATGATACCTGCCATAGCAAGTGCTGTAGGCGAGTGTGCTCTCGTTAATTTTAAGATAGAATGTGGAGGACAACAACAGATTGGTTGAGAAGCCATGCAATGGCTAGCTGAGGAAGAAGTAGTGTAGCTTGGAAATTGGACAAAACTGAACAAAGGAGGTGAGTTGGGTATTCTTTGGAAAATGATGTTAAAGTACTCTACTGAGCAGGTCGAAAGAATAGATTAGTGGCTTGCAGGGAGGGAGAAAGCAAAGGGAATACAGAGGACCAGGAGGGAGGCACAGGGGCATCACTATACAGTGTGGCTCTTTACTGGCTTTCATGATTAGTGACAACAGCTCACTGGAGTCAGGAAATTTTGAAGGAGCTCCAAGTGTTTGCTGTAAGAGTTAAGTTTCAGCTGAATGTAAATGCAAAGAGTTGTGGTTGGCTGGAGGTGCAGAGAAGGGGTGTGGGGCAGGGAAGGAGGGAGGAGAGGAAGGAGCTGTAAACTCCAGTGATGCCACACTGAGGAGCTGGACTTTACTGTGTCAGTCGGTGTTCCTCAGGTACCAACTTGAGAACCTTTTAACATGTTGGTTAAAAATACATATATTTATCCCAGCACTTGGGAGGCAGAGGCAGGCAGATCTTTGTGAGTTCAAGGCCAGCCTGGTCTACAAAGCGAGTCCAGGACAGCCAGAGATATTCAGAGAAACTCTGTCTCGAAAAAACCAAAAAAAAAATACATATATTTCTTAGGTGAAGGACAACATTTTGGTATTAAAATAAGAATTCAGGGAAAAAAGAGGCACAGGAAAAAACCTGGAGGACAGGGAACACTGGGTAACCGCTGAAGCCCATGTCTTCAGCTTCATCCTTCCTCTTCTCAACCTAAGAGGCAAGGAACTGATATAGTTAGCAATGTATGGGTATCTTGTCTCCACAACGGATTTGCAACCACCAGTGTCGCCCTTGAGTACATGCTTTGAAACCCCAGCACTCAGGAGGAAGAAGCAGGAGGATCTCTGTGAGTTTAATGCCAGCTTGGTCTACAGAGTGAGTTCCAGGCCAGCCAGGGCTACACTCTCTCAAAAAAACAAACAAACAAACACCCTTAGCAGTTCAATGTATGTGAAGTAACTCTTCCATATAACAGTCACAGCAACATCAGAGATGAGCTAGCCCATGGCCATTTATGACATCCCAAAACATGTTATACAAGATTAGGAGGGACATGCAGACATGTGGAATCACTGTTACAACCATCATCACACATGGAGAATGAGCCATCCTGACAGCCCAAAAGGAATGCTAGATACTGTGTAGGTCAAACTGTGATGTGTGAAAATTATGTAATGTCAACTGGCCAGCATGGGTAGAAACTGCAGACTTGCAGGAATGAGAAACACATCACTTTTTCTCTGAGTCTTGGTGAGTCACTTAGAGACTCTTCTCAGGACAGTGGCTGTCTATTGTGGAAGCATCTTCATAGGTCAGCAGTCCCTTTTCAAACCCTTCACATCTCTGTATGTTGTGTTGCTGTGTTTCAAGAGCTACCTGTGTTTGACAGAATGGCATCTGGGTCTGTTGTAATTCACACGAAGCAGTAGCTTCATATTTCTGTTTGTGTTTGTGGTCAAAAAGTCAGTCTCTGCTGAAGCTCAGACTGCTGGGGTAAGCCATACTGGCCTGACTGAAACAAAGAGGACATGCCTCCTCTGCAGGTTTCACTGACTGGTTCTGAGAGAGCAAAGTGGGAAAACACATGTACAGTCTCATACACATACACACATGTACACACATGCACTCTCTCACATACACACACATGCATCCACTCTCACACACAATACACATTCACCCTCACACACACACACACACACACACACACACACACACATACACACACATTCAAAACCCAAGAAGACTCTTCTTAAATCCTGAAGTCTATAAACTGCATGATTTAAAATTAAATAATGATTTAGTGCTGTCTTTGTTAGAAGGCTTTTCAAGCTTCTCACTCATAAATCTTCTAGAATTTGTATTATGAAAATGCAGAACTTTGAATAAAGAGTTAGATGATAAAGACACCCATGCACTGTGTGAAACAGAAGAAATCTAGATTTCTCCAGGGCTAGGGACATCTACACATCAGATTTCTTCACCATTGTCACCCCACTTTATCATCACAAAACAACCTTTTAGAGTGCTTTTTCTCCCAAGGACCCTACAAAACATAGTTTCCAATATCTAGTTCCAACTAAGAGCAAATGAAAAGGTGATTACAACTCTAATAGTAATTGTGCTTGCAGGCTATTTTTTTAATTTAATTTGATCTTTTCCACCCCAAAATCCTATGCCAAGGAAAGATTAGAACATGATTTTTCCATGTTTCTACATTTCTAAATAAAGTAAACACATTCCCAAACAGTGAAACCAGCTGAATATGCACCCGCTGATATTGGGTTTCCCAGTTTATGGTCTTCACCTCCAAAACTTTTCTGAACAGACAACAGTGTTGAGCACCAAAAGCCACAGTAACTGGGTCTGTGACCTCACCTCTTTCCCCTCTTCTTTATCCATGCCAGATCCTGCCATATTTTCATTAGTGTGAGCTTTCTAGTTCAACCAGCTGTTTATAGTACAAGTATTTGTACAAGTATGTACAAAGCTGTACCTCCTCTCAGCAGACATATTTAAGGATACATGGTATATCGTGGATTTTTTTAAAAATCATATTTTTAACTGTATTTTCACACAGTAAACTACAAACAGAAGACCGTGCTTTCCATGGGGATGGGAGTCAACCAGGTTATGTTCCCATGATGTTTTATAGCTCAGACCCTCAATTCACATGGGGGTTTTGAATCCCTTCCTGTCTCGTATTTATAAAGCCAGAGGGAAGTTATTTAATATCTCATTCTTCCATTTCCTCCTCTGTAAAATGGCACTGCTAATAGGACAAGTCAACTCAGGGACTAAGTTAAATAATATTTGAAACACTTAGTGCCTGGCACATGAACAGTAGCTTTCTATAAATGCTATGTACTACATTATGTCAGTTTTTACAAGGATATTGTATTTCTTGTACAATTTTGAAAATTCAAGATGAAACTAAGATATCAGGAGAGACAAATGATTTAGCTTCTGAAGGACACCATAAAAAAGTACTACAAACTAGGTGGCTTAAACAATTGTGTTGTAATTCTGAATGCTAGGACTCCACAATCTATCAGTAGGGTTGGACCTTCTGAGAGATGTAAGAGAAACATCTGTCCATGCCTCTCCTCTTGCTTCCAGTGATTTTCTGGCAAGCCTTGGCATTCCTTTGCTTATAATAGCATCATCTGGCCCTTGGCCATCATGTTCCTTGTGAAATTCTCCCATACACAAGTCTGTCTCCGCATCCAACTTACTCTTTTTGTGCTGATGAAAACCACAAGGGATAAGGGCTCACCCAAAAGACATTACCTAACTTCATTATCTGAAGAGACATGATGTGTGTTGGTCAGCTTTCTCACTTCTTTTACTGAATGTCTGACATAAACAACTTGAAGGAGCAAGGGATATTATTCATTTTAACTCATTTCAGAGGGCTCAGCCCACAGTCTCTTGATTCCGTAAGTTTGGGAAGAATAACATGGCGGCAGGAGTATGAAGCACAGACTACTGCGGTTCCTGTTTTGCTGAGTGAATGAGACAGGGGAGGAGAGTCCTGCCCAGGGACTTTTAATGGTCCCTGGGTTGCTGGGTGAAACCCAGCGGGTTCATGCCATTCAGATTGTTGCTCAACGACTTACAACTCTGTGGCTTTATAGCTGTTTTCCCCGCATTCAAAAATGAGTCCATGGGGCCGCCACCATCTTGGAATCCCTCAAGCACAGACTATTTACTTGTTGGTGCATAGGAAGCAGAGTGAGAATCACAATGTAGCGGTAATAAGTTAACATCCAGAATCCATCCCCCAGTGACTCGTGAGTTGAAAACATCGTCCTCAGTTAGTGGCACTGTTTTGGGAAGATCTGAAGGCTTTAGGAGTTACAGTCTCACTGATGGTAGTAGGTCACTGGGGGATAGTTCATATTCAAACTACAATAGATGTACTTCTAAACTACTGTTACCAGTGGTTAGAACATCATTGTTTTGGGGTAAATGAGATTCAATCTAAATTATAGAGGAAATCAAATTAGAAGTTATAATAGTTGTTCAGATTTTATCTAGGGTCCTGGCCATCGGATGAAAAATAAAAAGGGAAAACATAGTGAATATTTGTGATTAGACCTTTAATAAATCCTTCCAACAAAAACTATTAGAGCAGTAAAATTACATAATGGGAAGACATTGGCAATGAAGCACTTTTCTTTCAGAGTCCCTAAGTTGCATGGCAAATCATACATTGTAGTATAAACATGGTATACATATATGATTTGTTACCAGAAGTTTTACAAGTAGGAATACCTCCACATCCATGTGGGTGACTTGTGATATAAGTTGCCTGGGAAGAAAGAGGGGAAGACTAGTAGGAAATGGTTTGGAAAGTATTTGAGGAAGAGGCAGGAAGATTCAGGACTGTAGGAGAATAAACCATGGAAGAAGGACTCCAGGCTTTCCAGGTTCTGAGAAGTTTTCAGGAACACTAGTTTTGAGTCAGTTGAGTGACCTTTGGAATAGTCCTGTCTAGGAATCTGCTCCACACATATGTCCTTGGAGTCTTAATGAGCTGCAAAATCTGGATGCAGGAGAGACATTGGTGACTAAACCAGAGGAGAGATCTGTCATCCTAGTGGGCAGAGGATGGGCTACACACACACACACACACACACACACACACACACACACACATGCGCGCACGCACACACACATGCATATACACATGCACACATGCACAGACACACACTCACAATACACACATACCCATACATGCACACATGTACACACATGTGCACATACACATACATGCACAGACACGTATCCACACATATATTTGTGCGCGCACACACACACACACACACACACACACACACAGAAGTCCTGTGGAGGAGGCTTCTCTGACTGTGAGAAGTAGACACAGAGCTTCATTGACAGGGATGGAGTTGGTAATTTACAAGGTGACCAAGGAAAACCATCTATGTAGAGGACATTTGAGATTTGAGCAAAGTTCTGGGGACAGTGACGGGATGAGGATGAAACTACTTGAGAAAAGAAACTTTGGAACAGAAGTGAAAAACTTCTGGATGAGAAGATTGATTAGAAAATAATCAGCATGTTCTTTAGAATTTATAGGGAATTCATACTCTCTAGAATATGGAAGCAACTTAAGAAATCTAAGCTCTCTTGGACAGCAACATGTCTGCCTTTTTTTTTCTCTTAACATCTTAAACTCATCAATACTTGGGAGGTCCATGTATGTAATGGAAAAGCTATTATTAGGTATGACAAGGCCAGCTAGTAACTTAATCCCTTCTTAAAATCCAGAATGGCAATACCTATCTTAAAGCAGTAAGTGTATATATTGGTGGGAATGGAAATAGGTCACTCATGGCAGATATCAGTATGGCAGGTACCCAGATGATTAAAAACACTAATGTAAGGGTCAACAATAACACTTCCTTGTTTATAGCTAAAGCAAATGAAATCATTCTGTTAAAACAGATCTGCACCCCATGTCCATTGCTGTACTATTCACAATACCCAGGGTACACAGGCAAGCTAAGTGTCAATGAATGAAAGAACAGAGAAGAAAATACTATATGGTGTAATGTAACTCAGCCTAAAAAGGAGAGAAGCCAGCCCTTCTATTTGTGACATAATGAACAAACATGGAGAACAATGATGTTGAGTGAAATCCATCACACATTGGGAAGACAAATCCTTCATGATCCACCTTACATGTGTATTAAAAAAAAAAAAAAAAGAGAGAGTGGAGTGTTGGTTCCCAGGACCTAAAGGGTAAGGAAAATTTGGAAATGGCTAATGTGTAAAAACTCATAGTTATGAATTCTGAGAATGTGATTAATGTATATCATGGTAATCATGATATAGTGATTAATAATATATTGCTTGGTTGAAATTTGGTAAAAGGGCAGACTTTAAGCATTCTAACTACTCTGATAGACAAAATTATAATTACAGGTAATAGAAGAGATGATAATCAATTGGATGGTGCAATCAGCACATAATACTTATGCACATCAAATCTTCATGCTGCATATATATGTATATATATCTACATATATATAACTTTTGTCAACTAAATATTTCAAGACAAAATGCTCATTGGTTAAGAGCATTTGCAGCTTTTACAAAGGGTCCAAGCACCACGATGATGGCTCACAATCATCTGTAACTCCAGCTGCAGACAATCTGATGCCCTCTTTTGACTTTGATTGGCACCACATGGACACGACACACCAACATATAGGCAGGTAAAACACTCATACACAAAAAATTAAAATAAATACAACCCTTAAAAAATTCTCTACAGGATCTGGGGTATGTGGAAACTCAGATCCAGCTAAAAGGAGGTGGATATACCTATATTCTCAGTTATATGTAATATATAATACATAATATGCATATTATATTATATATATTGTCTGTTACTATGTGAAATAATTTTGGTTTACATATTCTTACCTACAAAGAACAAAGGCTTCAAAGTCTGGAAAATGCCTCCCTAAATCTTTATTGTTTTCTTCTTTCCCTCTCTCGGGAAAATCATCATTTATTACTGAAAACTGAGATTTGGTATAGAAAAATATAATTGCACAATCTGGTACAAACCCAAGACATTTATAATCTCTGAGGTTTCTAGTCTTACTGTTTTCCTTTTAAATTTATCCTTCATTTTGCTTAAGTATTTCAATAACTAACATAGATAGGTACATTATTAATAACATATTAAGGATGAATAAATGTAAGCGAATTCCATTAAAATGTATGCAATATCCATCCTGTATAATTTCTGAGAGATAATACAGTGGCCAACACCAACCACATCTGCCTTCCAGTCACAGTCCATAAGGAAAAACATGAACACATACAGTTTCACTTAGGGCAGTGGTGACGGAAAGCAAGTCTATTAAGCTGGACAGATGGCTCTCTGGGCAAGGCCATTTGCAGCATAAGCAGTAGGACCTGAGGTTGGATCCCAGTGCCTACATAGAAAGCCTCTCTCCAGCCCTCCTGCCTTCTTCTTCCATCCCTGTCCTCCCCTTCCTGCCCCTCTTTCCCTACTTCTCTCCCTCTATTTCTTCCTTCCTCTAGTAGTGTACTGGGTTTGGGATCTATTATGAGATTCTTTTGTTTGTTATTTGTTTATTTATTGTTATGAGACTCTTAATCCATATGCTTCTAACTCTTATGGACCAGAGAGACATAAATATCTATAGAGACTGGAGTCTCAGTTGCAAAGAGAGACTTGTGCCAGCCTAGCCCTTTGTATATGAGTACCTAAGACTTACTTCTAGTTTCTATGGGTAAAGAAAGAAGCCTGGTTTTCTATCATTCAGTCTTTCTTTCTTTGAGAAGTTGGATCTTGATTTTCTATGAAGATTTTAAAATGTTTTGAGGGGAGAATCTGAAAAATAACTGTAAATATACTTGGCAGGATTTGAATAATTTTTCAGCTTTCTGCAGTGTATGCAGACAGCAGACAAATAAAATTATAAATCATGGTCTTCCACTTGAGAGGTTTGTTGAAAGAAAAATGTCATCTCAAATCTTAGCCAATAGGTGAGCTATAAATAAGTGCCCACATATTCTGAAGTTATAATTTCTGAGGTTGTTTTTTTCATGCTGGGGTTGGGGGATATTTTTAAAGCATCTCATTAGCAGTCATG
This sequence comes from Lophiomys imhausi, assembly GCA_907164525.1. Taxonomy (NCBI): domain Eukaryota; kingdom Metazoa; phylum Chordata; class Mammalia; order Rodentia; family Muridae; genus Lophiomys; species Lophiomys imhausi. The sequence goes on along the minus strand of CAJQZJ010031962.1, from coordinate 219,851 downwards.
GCTTGGAAGAGCTTATGGAAACCCCAAACTAACATGATGATAATAGTACTTGTCATACCTTGTTGATGAGGAGGTGGAACTATATACACATTTGATGCTAGTAGGGTGAAACTAGTCCACGTTTTCCCTCACTGCTTTAAACAAGAGTTTGTGGCTTTTGGAAATATGCCACCTGACTTTGTATACAAAGTCATAGGAGTAGCACTTCCGAAAAGTCATAAGAAGCAACTAATTTAACTTTCTCATCATACCAATGCCAAAACCAACCCTTACAGTGCTTAAATACTTGATCCACACTGTTGAGCACCACATGATCTACTCAGGATGGATGATCATAGAGCTCTTAAGACATGATCGCACAGCTCCAGAGGATGCTCCTGTAGAGTACCAGCACAGGACAGACCCAGCTTGCTCTGCAGTTTCTAATCTGAATTTTAAAGCATGAATCTGCCATTAATCCTTGATCTGCTGGCTCTTGGCAGTCTCCTGTGTTACTTTAATTTTCTCTAAAAAGAATAATTACATAAATAAAGAATAAGCATCTCTCTCCACTGAATGTTTTCTATCCACTTCTTCCCTTCTAACTGGGGGAAGAGGTTATTCTCTATCTTAACTATTGAATTAATTGGTCTGGAAGGCATCCTGAGTATGACAGGCTCCCAATCTCCAGAATGTAATTTGATAACAGGACAATAAACAGAGAGAAAGAAGGATGGAGAAAAAGATGTATGCCTCTGATTTGTCTGAGATCCCTTTTGCATTAGCCACCTGCTCCTTGCATCATTTGTAATTCCTCCAGACAGGCTGCTCCTTCAAGTTGTTAACAAGATGTCTAGGACTGCAGCAGTGCTTCAGAACACAGGGAAGGACAGACATACAGCTGAGCGTCACACAACCTTCTCTCCACTAAACCCCTTCTTGCCTCTACATAAACACAGGTGCTCATCAAGACAAAGGAGAAAAGCAAAGTTGGTTGCCTAAATGTATTTACCAGAAACCTGAGGGACATCCTTTCAGGTTGTTTTGTTTTGATTTTTGTAGATGTCTTCCCCCTGGACTTGGAAGCACATGGGAACACAGCTAGTTCTTTATTTAAGATAACATAGCAATATTCAAACAAGTAGCTTCAAAAGTGATATCACAGTTTGGTCTCGCTTATTTCGAGAGAATATGTTGGTAAGATTTCATGTGCCCATGAATCAGATCAAGCAGCTATCAAGGTCTTCGTGGTCTTCATCTCCCTCTTTCCCACAACTCTCTCTTCTCTCATCATCTTATGAGTTCGTGTACATAATGGAATTCCTGTGACTCCCTAAAAATTCTCAATGGAAACTGATGTAAGTGCTCAGAACTCTGTGCACTGAATGAACACACCAATGGAAATGCGAATTCATAGAATGGAGTTATATGAAACATTGGAAAATCATCTTAGTTATTTAATTTTTACTTACATTCTGGACACTACCACAAGCACTTGGAAAACATTATTCTGTTAGTCCCTGTGACTCTCCTACTAGAAATATGCTAATCCAGTGCTTAGTCCTACTCTCTGGGTTCTCCTGCTCTCTTAGATTCCAGCAATGCAATTCCATCCTTTTCTTGACATTTATTTAACCCTTCCTTTAGAAATTATTATGGTCCTAATGTTGTCATAATGAAAGGTTGCAAAATAAAAAGAACACATATATCACTCACAGCAAGGAACAGAATATTTGTCTCAATTAAGTAGTCAGCTAGCCAAGATTCTTCAGCTCAGAGTCAATTGTTGGTGAATATCCCGCAAGAACGTGCAGAAAGTTCGCCAGCTAGTCTGTGTTTGCGATGTAATCTATTAGTGTGACTTCACAGATATTTTTGAATGAAAAACAAGTGAGGTCACAAGAGATGATAGCAACCCAACACCATTTTTAACTGGAACTCTATCAGTTAGTTTCAAAGAAAACGCTATCATCACTACAGGAGGCTTGATTCATTATACTGAGTATGGTTGTATCTTTGTTTCATTTTTCTTTATAGGCTGCACAGAGTCTGTACTTAAGACCCACAGAGCAGAGGGAATAATGGACTCGAACTCCTGTGACATGACTCTAAATAGTTTCAGTTCATGTAATGTATCACAATGTGATATTGAGAAGATTAAATCAGCCTCCATACATCACATCTGACACATTACTGCTTTTCCTCCTTTTTTCTTTATTTCCTACTTGCCCAGGAAGCTCCATTTTCATCAACTGTGTGATATTCTGACAGTGCCTCAGAAACTGATTTCATATTTGAAGCTCTGCATTAAACTTTACAGAAAGCTGTTGAAAGTTAGTCATTTACTTTCCCGTTTTAAATTGGAAAATTTATTTGCCTTTTTTTGAGGAGGGGGGGACTAGGCACAAGAGCAAACAAGTTAGGAAATAAAGTCCTGAGTTAGGCTGGCTTTCTCTTCTGCCTCTTACTAACTAGGGAAAGTTACTCATCCTCTCAGGTTCTACCTGTACGAGGAGAGCTTCTAGTGTACCTACGCCATAGGATTGCTGTGAAGAGGAATTGGTGCACATCATATACATGACATTTCCTCTATACAGTTCAGCTCCTTCCACTGTCACCACAGCTGTGTGCTAGGCAGTAACTGAAGCAGACTCTATCCTACCCTTCTGACCAAAATTGCCCAAAATTAAAAAGCTAATTTTCTTTAAAATTCTTCTTGACAGCACAAAATTCCAAAGATACTGAAAGAACTTGTATAGAATACCCAGAGTCAAGAATCCTATACCCAACCCTGATATAATTCATTCATAAAAGCTAAAAGATGCATACTCTCATATTCAAGTAATAAAACTATTTTAGAGTAGAATATAAAATAAAAGTAAGGCTAGTAAAAGTGGAGTGTGAACTGTGGCAAACAGCAGGAGAAAGAGGGTGATGGGGAGTAAGAAAGGCCAAAACTCATTATAAATATGCATGAAACTTTCAAAGAAGAAAAATAAATTGTAAATGAACTGAAAATATATATTAAACTTAGTTAGTTGTTATTGTGGTGCCTCAAAACACAATATGAACACCAAAACATAGTTCTTCAAAGGCCGAATTTAAAATGCTTTTAAAGACATAGGAACAATCCGAGTTATATCATATTAAAGAAGTCTGAGAAGCAAAAGAGGGAGCAACAAGACAGGGAAAGTATTAACGAGACTAGGAACTGCATCACCGTGGCGTCCATTGAATTTCTAGCATTGGTCAGTGTCCAGCAAGGTCCTCAGATAAGTGAACACTTATTCAAAATATTGCAGAGAGATGACAAATGTATGTCATTTCATTTTTATTTTTAAAGTCATATATGTATTTCTAACTACCAGTGGGATAAAATGTAAGCAGAATAATTCTAGAATTGTGGCAATATTTATACCTTGAAATATAAATACCTTGAAAAGATTGTTAAAATATTCTAACACTCATGATAAGATCCTGATGTAATGGAGATATAAAATCTATGAATATTCCCAATGACATTGACACTGATAACAGTGGCATTGCTCAGTGACTTATAACATGTGTATTCATACACCTATTGCTCCTATAGCCTAAGAGATTGATAAATTTTGACAACAGAAATGAAAATTTCGTTTCTATTCTTACACTTTTTAGAATTAAATTTATCTTATTAACTGATAAATAAAAGTGAAATATGTTTATGTGATGTTTCATGTGATACTTTGGTATTTATATAAATTGCATACTGCTTAAATATTGAATTAAAAAGTAAGGCCCAAAGTATTATAAATATTCCCTTCAGGCCATAAAAATATAGATATTCAATTTTCCCTACTCTATATATTTAATTCCAGGGAAACCCATCAAAATCCTAAAGAGGTGGCCTATGTTTGATTAAAGTTGAAATAGTTTATTAAGCTTTGTTTATATTTCCTAAAACGAACATAGCTGTATACTATAACTGGAAATCAATAAATATCAATTTAAAAGTGACAGGAAATTTTATAGTATGGAAACAACTCTCAAAATGTGTTGCCTCTGTGTCAACAAATAAAAGCCCCCAAAAATGTGTTGACTAATGAAAAGTAGCTTGCCATTATTGACATATTTCAGTTATGAAGATGCTTCATTTCCTAAAAGCTTTAGATAAATCTGTGGTCCCTGAACTTTGTTATGAGATATAAATGGTATTCTCTGTTGACAAATATGAGACCTGTTGCTCTTTATGAAGATGCACAATTATTTAAAAGCGTAAATGGGTTTCTGAAGAAGAGGTGCTGGAAATACTATAAGAATCCATGGTTGTGGAAGACTGAGGCAAGACAGTGTTTTCTGGACATAAGAAGAACTTTGAACTCACAAACTCACAGTAGCTGTGTTTGTCTGCACAAGACTTATACAAGATCAAGCCAATCACTATTCCAGCATGAGTGGGAGAGGAGCAACACAAGCTTCCACCCTAGCTGAGGAGCTGTGGATAGTTGATTGTTAGAGGAGGGGGAATCAGTTTTCTTTAGTAGTGTGGTTCCCTGTAAATTGACCTATGCTATATGGGGAGCACTAGTTAGATTATTTATTTTAAATAAGAGGAATGAATTTAGGAGTGGTGCAAGTTGGAGTGGGGAAGTAGGGCATGAATATGATTAAAATATATTGTATGCCATTTGTCAAATTCTAAAAGAGTTTTTTAAAAAAAATAAGACAAGTAGGTTCCAAACATACTGTGTAGCCCTTGGCACTGAATGGTTCTTCCCAACTCCTTATACTCTGATACATCAGTATTCTAAAATCTAAGTACATTCATTTTCAGGTACAAATATGGGAATCTAAGAATTGAAAATGAATCCCATCCAAATGGAAGAAGCCATTTGGATCCAGCTCCTCTGGATTCGGCAACTTTTTCTGCCCTTTCTCTTCCAAAATCATTAAAGTTAAGTTCCGAAAGGGTGAACATCTCTGCTCTACATTTTAATTAGCCCGTTCTGTGGTTGGGTTGCCAACAGTGACATTGGAAAAGCCTAAGAAGTTTCTGGGACTGTGGGTAGGGTCCACATGACCACTCAGAAGCCACCCAGCCATAAACAGCCCACAGGGCACAGGAACTTCCATGACATGTGAATGTGTGGATGGTTGCTTCCCCAGCTCTATCCTACTGGCACAAGTCAGAGGTGCTATGCCAAGTGTGAACAGTGGATGCAGGCAGCAATTTACAGCGTGTCATTTTCCTGTGACTGATGGTGGGTGCTGGAAGATGGCCTGGCACAGTTCACCCCTCACAAATACTGAATTCCATCCCTTGGGGACAGGACCATCAGGAACCCAGAAAAAAACACAGCTTTTAAATTCTTGGTGCTGAAAATTTCAGGCAAGATTCCAAAAGCCCTCAAAGCTAATGTCGCCTTGACAAAGTGCCAAAAACCTCTCTGGCATTAAATTTCCACACTTTATTTTCCCCCTTCAGGTTAACAGCTTGTGAAAATAATAATGTGATAATGCCACCCCGTGTTCCAAATATCTGGAAGCCCCATCTTGTTAAGCCTGGTGTCCCTTTGAGACTAATGGGAATGGGGTCGACTTATTCATTGGACAGATGAGAAATCCCCACAGGAGATGGGTCAAATGTCTGGGCAGCAGCCAAACAGACTTATCACCCGGGTCTCAGGTCTGAATTAAGTTCTCAAACAAGGCCAAGCGCTGTAGAAAAGGGCCTGAAAAGTTCAGCTAGCATCAAACAGAGCCAGAGAAGGACTCACACAGGACGTTAGATAGATTAGGGCAATCAGCTAGTGAAAGTGATCAAAACACATCCTGGGATAGGCAACGAGGCTTAGTCTTCCACACAGCAATAAAGCACTGTGGGCATATGGCCAACTGGAATGGGTGAGAACCAGCATGGGCCATCACCAGATTTAATGAGGCAGCAGGGGACTCTTGTAGCCAGAGGCACAGTAGTGGGGTGTATGTGTGTATGTGTCTGGGTTCTCCTTTCTTAGGATTACAGAGCCCATTACACGAGTTACACTTTGGAAGAGGACTCTAGCCCCTAACAATGGATGCATCTTTCTTTTCTGGCATCTTAGCCCTCTAACCCAGGTAAAGGGATCATTGAGCTCAAAATCTTTAATCTGAATGAAGTGTCTCCCAAAGGAGCAAGTGACAATTTAGAACACCATGGCAGTTGTACCAACTGTACTTCAACAATATTGTCTCTTACCTGGGGTTCTTCTAGACACTCAAATTCTTTTAGTTCCTGTTTAATTTTTAAGGCTAATTCCCCAAACTCTCTGTCAATTAGTGTGTTTTTAATGCAGCACTTTTTGTCTGAAATTAACCAGCGTCAGCTTCCATAGTTTTCAGCCTGGAAGACTAAAGCAGACACAGAACAGAGTTCAAGGTATGGGAGAAAGTACTGAGTGCTCTAAAATTCCTTTCTTCTCTTATTGCTCTGGGAATAAGAAATGTATTTCTGAGTCTTCCCAGCAGTTAGGTGTGCCATGGGTCTGGATTTGGTCACAGATAATGTGAGTGCAGTGGTGGGTTTCCTCTTCAAACAGGCTCACCTAGGCTTCCCACATGTACCACTCCATTTTTTGTGTTGTCACTTCTGGTTTTCTTGGAGGAAGGTAATTACATGTTGCATGTTGGCTTTGAGAACCGTGTGCTAGCGAAGGCAGAACTCATGCCATCCTGAATTTTCTGACCAACTGTAGGAGAAAATACTGCTCCACTGATTGGCTCATCAATCCCATGTTAACATCTAATTATGAAATAAACCCCTAGGTCAAGGCTATGGCTCAGCAGACAGACACGTTAGCTGCTCAAGACTGATGACTTGAGTTCCACCCAAACCCACAAAGATGGATGCTGAGTCTGATGACTTGACTTCCACCCCAACCCACAAAGATGGATGCTGAGTGTGCACCTGTAGTCCCAGCATTTCTGTAGCAAGATGACAGAAGACAGGAGAACTTGCCGAAAGCTCACAGGCCAGCTATCCAGAAGTACACAGTGCATCAACAGAAACAAGATAAACCCTGCCTCAGCCAGGCGTAAGGCCAGAACTGACTCCCATAGGTTATTCTCTGACCCCCATGAACAGTAGGGCATTGCAGACTTTGATTATTCGGTGTCTTTGTGAGTGGGATCTTAACTTTAATTGAGTAGAGTTTTAGTTGGTTCGGGAGCATTAACTAAGAATCTGAGCGACATTGAGTCAAGTATCTCATGTATGTTATGTGTGTCCAAGTGTTCCCATGCAGTCACACATGTGTTCATGCTCATATATCCATGTATGCATGTGCACGTGTCGGACTAAATAATCCCTAAGGTCTTCTCCAATTTAAACGTAGAGGGGAGCCAAGAGTATAATGTCGTCTCATTCAAGAGAGAAAGGTCTGGTGAGAAGGTTCAGCAGTTAAGAGCTCTTGCTGCCCTGTCATAGGACCCACTTTGGTTCCCAGCACCTATGTGGTATAGCTCCTGGAGCCTATAACTCTGGTTCCAGGAATCTGATTCCATCTTCTTTCCCTCTTCTGGCCTGCACACACACACACACACACACACACACACACACACACACACACACAC
>CAJQZJ010031962.1:200202-212272 GCA_907164525.1 Lophiomys imhausi | reverse complement strand
CACACACACACACACACACACACACACACACACACACACACACACACACGTTAATTAATATTTTTAGAAGGAAACAAAACTTTGGGGGTGCTATTCATTGTGAATGAGCCCAAAATACACCATGTATTTAAACTACTAAACAGACAGTTAATCAAACAGAGATTCACATTCAGAGCAAAGCTGACAACACTGAGATATGGATAGCATACACCTTTGCAATTTCTCCCAAATATAAAAAAAAGAGGTGTTGACAACTGGGACTCTCGGGGTCTACCATCCGCTACAGATATACACGGTGGGGAGATGCAGGCAAAGGAGAAAAACTGTTTTCCAGAGGTTACATGACTCTGAGTATAACCATTAAGGTAGTCAGAGATCAGCAAGTTGTAGTTTTGTGTTTCTTTTCCACATATTCCATCCTCTCTGTAGTAGAAATAATAAAGATATAAATTATGTTTCTGGCTCTGCTTATTCCCTTTTAGTCTATTCTTTTCCCCTTCCAATGGCTCCAAGTGATACATCTCACTCTGCTTTCTAGATGTTTTCCAACTCCTGAGGTTTAAAACAGAATCATATGCTTATTTTAACATATTTCTCAATCTACCTCTTTCTCACTCACTCTTTTTTAATGTTTATTTATTACTTCAGGTTACATCTCCATCAAAGTACCCTCTTTCCACCCCTCCCAGTCCCGCCCTCCCACCCTCTACCCCCTATCCCTTCCATTCCACTCCTTCAGAGTGGAGTGTCCCTACATATCAGTCTCCCCTCCCAACCAGTTCAGCAGTCATATGAGGGCCAAGAGCCTCCTCATACACTGGGGGCCTACAAGGCAGCACCACTAGGGCAAAGTGTCTCATTGACAGGAAACAAAGTCTATGTTCCTGTTCCTTTTGGTGCATTGGTTGTAGTATAGTTATAAATGATTGGTTTCTTGGGTGCTCAGGAATGGACGGTTAATCACCTTAGTCTTAGATGGATACAGTGATGAGCATATATAACCAGTAAAAGTTAACTGAATGAAGGTTTGTTTTTATATTTTTAAATGTATTTTACTTTTATTTGTGTGTGTATGTATGTCTCTCTCTCTCTCTCTCTCTCTCTCTCTCTCTCTGCTCTCTCTCTCTGTGTGTGTGTGTGTGTGTGTGTGTGTGTGTGTGTGTGTGTGTGTGTGTGTGTGTGTGTGCATGCAGTGGGTGCTGGGAACCAAATTGGGTATTCTGAAAGAGCAGCAAAAACTCCTAACTGCTGAGCCTTCTCACCAGACATTTCTTTTTTGAATGAGGCGACATTATACTCTTGCCTCCCCTCTATGTTTAAATTGGAGAAGACCTTAGGGATTATTTAGTCCAACATGTGTACATGAATACATGGACATGTGATTATGGGCACATATGTGATTGCATGGGCACATTTGCACACACATAATGTACATGAGAGACTTGACTCAATATTATTCAGATTCTTAGTTAACACTTCTTTGGTAAGGCTATTTCACCAATCAAAACTCTATTCAGTTAGAGTTATGACTCCATTCACACAGAAACCAAATAATCAAAGTAAATTTAGATACAATGCCTATTACATTCCTAGTAATCTCGACGCAAATGAAACATGGAATAGATGACTTTTCCAAGCCATTGAAATATGATATCTTTGTCTAATTACTCTCAAATCATTAGACTCAACCAATCTTGGATCACTTTGAAAGGCATATTGAGTGGATTATTTGGTTTCTTGGTGTATAATTTCTTGAGTTCTTTATATAGTTTAGATATTAGCCCTCTGTTGAATGTGGGGTTGGTGAAGATCTTTTCTCAATCTATAGGCTGCCAATTTGGTCTAATGACAGTGCGTTTGCCTTACAGAAACTTTTCAGTTTCATAAGGTCCCATTTATTGATTGTTGCTCTTAGAGCCTGAGCTATTAGTGTTCTGTTCAGGAAGTTGTCACTGCTGCCAATGAGTTTGAGGCTTTTCCCCACTTCTCTTCTGTTAGATTTAATGTGTCAGGCTTTATGTTAAGGTCTTTGATCCACTTGGACTTAAGTTTTGTGCAAGGTGATAAATATGGGTCTATTTGCATTCTTTTACATGTTGACATCCAGTTATACCAGCACCATTTGTTGAAGATGCTGCCCTTTTTCCATTGTACAGTTTTGGCTTCTTTGTTAAAAACTAAGTGACTGTAGGTGTGTGGCTTTATTTCTGTGTCTTCAATTTGATTCCATTGATCAATTAGTCTGTACAGAGCTAAACAGAGAATTGACAAAAGAGGAATCTCTAATGGCTTAAAGACACTTGAAGAAATGCTCAACATCCTTAGTCATCAGAGAAATGCAACTCAAGATGACTCTGAGATTCCATCTCACACCTGCCAGAATGGCTAAGATCAAAAACTCAAATGACAGCACATGCTGGCGAGGATGTGGAGAAAGAGGAACACTCCTCCATTGTTGGTAGGAGTGAAAACTTGTACAACCACTGTGGAAATAAGTCTGGCAATACCTTAGAAAACTTGGAATAGCTCTACCTCAAGACCAAGCCATACCACTCCTGGGTATATATCCAAAACTTTCCTCACCAAACCACAAGGACATCTATCTCCTCAACTATGTTCATAGCCATTTTATTTGTAATAGCTAGAAACTGGAAACAACCTGATGTCCCTCAACCAATGAATGGATTAAAAAAAGCTGTAGTATGTTTATACAATGGAATAGTACTCAGCTATCAGAAACAAGGTAATCATGCAATTTGCAACCAAGTGGATGGAACTAGAAAAGTTCATCCTGAATGAACTTACCCAGACCCAGAAAAATACACATGGCATGTATTCAATTATAACTTGGTTTTAGCAATATGGTACAGGATAACGATCCTACAATCAACAGACCCAAGGAACAGGAACATGGACTTTGTTACCTGTTAATGGAAATGCCATGTAGAACCCTAGTGCAAGAGGAAGCACTTAGCCCTTGTGTAACTGATGAACTGAGAGGGGATGGCATGTGGGGGGCACCCCATACCAGAGGAGTAGGATAGGTGGGACAGGGGCAGAGGGTGGGAGGGTGGGACCAAGAGGGAGTGGACTGTGGTGGAAATATAACTTGAAGTAATAAGTAAACCTTTTTTTTGATTTCTTTGGATTTTTTAAATAATTTATTTATTGTTTCTTCAAGTTACATCTCAATCACAATCCCCTCCCTACTCCCCCCTCCAGTCCCACCCTTCCACCCTCCTCCCCCTCAACCCCCCATCCTCTTCCCTTCTTTTTTTTCAGTTTAAGATATTTCTTTTTTCCCCAAAACAGCTCTCCCTTTCAGCCCAAAAAATGGTTCTTTTTCTTATAACTATAAATACAATACAAAACAACAGAAATAAATAGGCTACAACTATAAGAGTTATATGGCTTAGCATACATTCCCAATGTCCAGTCCACATGTATTTGGCACCTGACTTTAACATTCTACTATCTAACCATCTCCATGTGTTTAAAGTTCTATATCTAACTCAGCTTTCATACTAACTTGCCTCATAATTTTAAAAATATCTTCTTGGATACAGAACACCCTCTTGATTCCTAAACAACTCAAAATTTAACTATGAGACTCTAGGTATCTATTCTTCAACCACCTCAGAGACCTGAGAGGGATAAATATATCTGATTATATAGGAAGTGCAGGGCCTGCAGCTTCCAAAACTAAGAAATGACATACCAGTGACTGCCTGGACAGTTCCCATTTTCTCTCCATACATTACAGCATCAATCTTCAGCCATTTGGCTCCATTTCTCTGACAGACATTGATTGTAGAGCAGGAATTATGAAGGACTTACCTACCCTGTCTTGGCAGAGCTAGGCTGTCGACTTATCTGCTTCCAAGTTTTGTCCTTTTTGGACAGAAGTCTGTCTACAGTTGAAGCAAGGGGTTTTTCTTGCCAAGAGAATGGCTTACCACCAATTCAATCATCTCCCACTGGAGATTCTTCGATGCTCATCTTCTACTTGGAGTAGAATAGGGGGTGCTGTCAGGAGCTGACATGTCTTGATATCAAAAAATCTTAAGTTAAGAAAACATCTTTGAATGCCATATTCTGCAGATCTCTTGAGGTTTTTGAAGATGCCCTATCTATCTCTTATATTTAGATAAGCAAATATTGCTTGTCTCTTAGCAACTTGATTTCTGAATAGCTTAGAAAATAACTGTGATAGACTGTCATAGTAACTAACAAAATGACACGTTTTCATGACTATTAGTTTCCGTTTCTTAATTATCCTAAACAGTTTATGTCAGTTGGTAGCGAGAGGTCAAAACTTGACATTTCATTTTTAAGTATTACTACGAACAATACCTTTAAGAAGCATTACCCTTAATTTTGTATCAATATACAAAGATCAATACCAATGTAGCCCAATACAGTCTTAATTTTACATTAATATACAAGGGTCAATACCATTGTGGCCAAATATAATCTTAATTTTGTATCAATATACAAAGATCAATACCGATGTAGCCCTATACAATCTTAATTTTGCATTAATATACAATGATCAATACCAATTTAGCCAAATATAATATTAATTTTGTATCAGTATACAAAGGTATAAGGCTATATTCAATAATCTGTCCTTTTTTCTTGTTCTTTCCTATACTATGTCTATGTCCCATTTTTCTCAAGTCTGTTCACTCCTATATAGGAGAGAAAGGAGGATACAGAAAAGAAAAAGAGAGAAGTCCCTGGGTCTAACCTCCAAAACCCATTTAACAAGACCATTTAACAGCTTGTAGTCTTTTCCCCTAAATGACAAAAATAAGTAAACCTTTTAAAAAAGAAAAAAAAAGCATATGAAACATTGTGGAGAGTGGACATGCTTCTCGTTTCAACATCTTGTTCTACCCAGTACAGTCTCATCAGTTACAACCCTCCCCCCCCAAAAAAAAAAAACAAATCCAATGGAGGAAATGTTTCTTTCCTGTCATTGTGGTGAATAAACTGTAGAGATGAAGACTCCGAGACACATCCTGGAGGTGACGGCAGCAGATGTCATTATGTAGTGCTGGGTTCTGAGTGTATGCGTCACTCCGAAGATGCTCTCACTGGAGCCAGGTTGTGTGTGGCAATGTGTTGGTTGCAGAAGTACAGGACTGATGATATGAGAACAGACCAAGTAAGATGAGAGTGAAGAGAATGAGATAAATCAGCTAAGATGGAAATGGTGTGTGTGCATTTCCACTACTAACTCTAGCTGCTTGAGTTGGGGCATGGGCGTTCTGAGTTATGGCTAAGTGCTGCTTTTTTTTTTCTTTTTATGAGAGAAAGCCAGGTTCACTTACAAGATCTAGGATATGAAGTACAAATTAAAATGAGAAAAACATGGTATCCAGACTCAGATCTCATTTTTAATCTTTCACAGAAGACCTCCATGGAAAGCCTCTAAGTTCTTTTAGATTCAACTCTCTTAAATAATTCAGATGACTCCATTATTTCTAATATTGATTCATATAAATGCCAAATTTATATTACATAATTATAGATGTATTTATGTAGGCCAAGCATACAAGATGAAGTTAGAATGTGTCTTACATGTACAACTGGGGTAGTGCAAGAACAGCCAACATTAAAATATAGCAGCCATGAAAAAAACTCACTGGTGAACCTGCAACTGAAGTAGTCCAAGTCCAAAATTCTTCAAAATATAAGACTTCTTGAGTAGTAGCTTCATGTCATCCTATGGAATTCTTTAATGTACAAATTATTTGAAATAATCAGCTTTTCTTCAGATTATATACATAAAGTATATGTAATAAAATAAATTAGGGCTGGAGAGATGGCTCAGCGGTTAAGAGCACTGGCTGCTCTTCCAGAGGTCATGAGTTCAATTCCCAGCAACCACATGGTGGCTCACAACCATCCATAATGAAATCTGGTGCCCTCTTCTGGCCTGCAGCTATACCTGCAGACAGAACACTGTATACATAATAAATAAATCTTGAAAAAAAATAAATTAACAACATGTTTAGAATTGAGTTCAAAATTCAAAATCTGTGCCACTGGGCATTTAAGACAATGGATGCTCAGCAAGTGAGATCTGAAGGAATCTACACTGACCCATAACCTCAGAGATATTCTTTGGGAAACTGGGTTCTGTCTTTAGGACCCTGACATCCACTGAGTGCTATTCATAGTAGCAGAAACCTTTTAAATTAAGTATAGAAATCATTTGGAATCAATCAACATCCTAACACAAATAATCCCAGGAATCCAGTACCTCTCTAAATTGCTAATTTATTTTACCTGAATCTACTCTCAAGATCTCCCCAATGAGGAGGACTCTACTGTGACTGGAGAGGTCACTTCTGGAAGAAGCTTTGATTTAGACGGATGCAATAGTAAGAACCATTTCCAGGATATAAGAACTATTTCTAAGACCAACTTCTTCGAAGGCTAAAAATGGTTTTAAAAAAGTGGTGAAAACATACCTATCACTTTTCTGTGTTTAGCATCCCTACAGAGGATTTTAGCTACAGTGATGTTTGATAAGCAGATACATTCCCCAATTTTTTTCAGCCAAAGGTTATAGAGTACTGCAAGGGTGGGTGGACCACAAAACTGTGAGCACATTTTTTACATTGGCAAGAAAAACAAAATGTCATTCAACTAAATTTAAGATTGAGCACACACATCTGCTACCAACAGAATGTTGTAAAAAGGAAAAAGAAAAAGAAAAAATGGGGATAGCTCACAGTCTAAATAGATCAGGGTACTTTCTATTGTTTGGATGATTTGTACTGTTTCAATAATGATTGAAAGGCTATTGGAACAGAAGCTAACATCTGTTGGTGGTTTGTCATATAGCAACAATTTCTAGTTAGGCAAATACATAAACAACCATATCTCAAACTGTCTAAGCTAGGTAGCTGTGGTTATAAATATATCACTAAAATGTTTTCCAAAGAGGAACAAATGTAAAATGTTACACTCCTGACAAAATGATACTGTATTGTGTCCTTGAGAGACTGAAAGAGAGAAAAAGATTGACAAGTGACAGATCTCTGAATCCAGCAAGCTTCACATACCCAACTTTAGAACGTATGGCGGGTACATGTTATGACGAGAGCCTCACATTGCCTGGATTATCAGAGGACAGTTGCACCACCCATAAAGACTTGTCCAAGGTCCACCTCCACTAGGGAATAGACACAGCTCACCATAAAGGAGATATTAACACTTAAAGTCATACAGTATGCTTTCTTACTATGGAAAAAAAAAACACCACTTTTCTCTAAAATCATAAAATACTGGAAAACAAAACCAAAAGAGCTTTCACACACTTCAAAATACTCTGTTCTTTTAAATATTGAGATCAATGTAAGAAAACACTAGTGTCCCCACAAAGTGAAACTGACAATATCACCTTGATAAGAAATTAAGTCACATTGGCTAAAATTACATATTTCATACGTCAGCAAGAATAAGCCCCATCTACCTAAGGGTCAAATGCCAATTTACTGAAGAGTTAAGATTCATAGCAATTCATCTGAAAATTATGTATAATAGAAATAAATATCTATACCTGAGATATTTCCTAAATTATGTTTTAAATGGCTCTATGTTCTCTTACACAACTCTGCACAACAAACCAAAATACCTGCTGGCATTATTATTGATAATAATTTAAAGTAGCTTCTCTATTGGTTACGTGATATCATAATATACAGCTATTTCACAGGCTGGAAGGAGGTGGTTAAAGAATTATTTGGGGGGAATAAACTTGTTTCTTGACATTTTGCTTTAAACAGCTAAGTTGGAAAAACTTTGAAACTAAATAAATATTTCTAGTAAAGCTAAAATTACAACTTCAATAGCTGATTTCTAATCATTTTTAGAAAAAAGGTCCTTGTAACTTTTCATCAGTTTTCACTGTATGTATTTGATGCAAATAAATGTCAATGTTTTAAGTTACCAAATTTCCCCTTGTGTGTGAACATTAGAACAGCTAAGCATTCTTTTGGAATCAAAACTATGATCTATGGTCTAAGAATTCAACTGTTCTTCAGGATAATGATAAATCAGGAACCCCTTTCAGGATTTTCTGTTTACAAAGGGCAACAAAATGCACATTTGAAACTATGTATGTATATTTATAAAATGCTATTCCAACACATCTGGCATGTCTAATTACAGTGTAGTTCATTGGTGTTGAATTTAAGTTTTTACAATCAAAATTCAAAGTAAAGACATTCACACCAAGGAATGCAATATTAAAGCATGCTGTAAATTAGCATAATTATCTCTAGAATAACATTTAAGTGGTTATTTATAACATAAAAATGCAGCAAAGAGCCTATATTTTAGAGTGCTGGTTCGAGTCACTTTCTTAAACTTGGGATTACTTCTTCCCATACGTCTAAAATGCTATGGGTGCATCACCTAACAGATGATTGGGTGTGGAAAACTTACACTGTCAGATTGCTTGTCTGGGTTACAGTCCCACGCTGCCCTTAAGCGCTGCTCGGACCTCTCCATGGTGCTGAAGAGATACCCTTGGCCATTTGAGGACAGAAGAGTTGTTCACTGAAGCTGGCTTGGAAAGGAATCCACAGTGGGCCACTTTGTTAGCAGATAAAGTTACCTGGAGAGTTTCTACAGCACACTGCAAGGGAGGTATGTCTCCCCTTTGCTTAGCAGCCCAGGCAGCTCAAATCAAATTTGGGAGCAGAAATCTTCAAAACTGAAAGAAAAAGGTAAGTTTCTTGAGATGAAACTGCCTGTTTTTAGTCTGCGTTCTTCAAATTGGGGGAAAAAATACACAGATGACCAGGCTCCTTGGAGAACAGAGGAGTCCAGACAAGTTCTTGATCTTTATGAAGGGAACAAGCATCCGTTATTCCAAAGCAGCTGATTCATTTCATCTACATTAACCACAGAAAATAAAGCAGAGAATCCCACAAGGCACCATTCACACTGTGCAAGCAGCTCTGCCTCCCTCTAGTCCCAGATCCGTCTGCTGAAGATTCTCACGGCAAAGATGAGACTCTTCTGACTCTCACAGGTTATCTCTTTCTGAGGCTGGAATGTATAAAGAGCCACATGACACCCAATGATGTCATCTTGAAAGCAGGTCACAGTTGCTGCTGTATGTAGATGGAGTCCTTCTATTAAGTATTTAGCATAATGATTTTCTTGAAAATCTATTTGTATCAAATAACTTGGTCTTCTACCAATATGCTTAACCCTATCAATAGAATGCCTCAAAGAGAAAATCAATTCACAGCTCACATGTGAAGCAGTCTCTGGGTGAGCTGGGATGAGCTCCTGGTGCTACCTCAAGAAATGAGTAATTATAATTAACTCATGGAGAATACAGGGACAAAGTCTGTTTTCTCCTTCCCAGGAAGGAGAAGATTTCTTCAGATACAGAATCTACTTCAAAAACAACTCAGAATTTTTAACACGATAAAAACTGTAGTCTTCTAATAATTGGACCATCATAACTGCAAAATGAAATCTAAAGAGACACTCTTCAACTCCTAGTACTATTTTATTTAATTGGAATAGAATGTTTCAGAAGCATTGAAAACTTACTACTACTGACAAGTTTTTTTTTCTTCAGAAGTTGATAGAGAATTTTCTTTAACTAATATTTGTAGGTGTTTTACATTCAGGATGAAGACATAATTAAAATGTTATCTATATAATCTGTGTAAGACACTGTAACAGATAACATATAAGTATGGTTTCCAGTGGCTTATGATGAGAAAGACTATTTTTACTCTGAGCAGCAAGCGTTTCTGTTTCTTTTTAGATACATATCTCAATTAAAGATTTTCAGTAATAACTGATAAACTGTCACTAAATGAACTCAGTAGGTTATGAAAGAGTAGGGGAGATGGTGTATAGGAGGAAAAGGGGAGGTGGGGTTAGGGGAGGAATTGCAGAGGAGGGAATGGAGGGAGACTTTGGTGAAAACACATTAAATGCATGTATAAAATTAGCAATTAAAAAGTGCTCACAAAAATTCTTATTAATACAACACTAAAATAATCAACATATTCATTGTATGTAAACATGCAAAAATAAAACCAAATAAAAAATAAGGACGCTATGTATGTAGCAGGATAAAAGCCAAAATATTGTTGCATGGAGTGTTTGGATTGCCTTCTTCCAACCTCAAGTTTCCCTAAGAAAGGACTTTCCTAAAAGCACTTTCCCCATGGCCACTAATGTCCCTCTTTTCCTCCTCTCTTTAAAGCCAGGAGTCACTCAGGCTGAAGAATTAGAAGGCCTCTGTGGTCCAGATTTGTTTCCTTGCTCAGGAGTCCCTTGGCCTTGTTTGTGGGTGAGGCCACCAGCTTTCAGTACTAACTCTGGCTGCTAACATTTTCTGATTCTAGAGTCCAGTAATAGGAAGTCTCAGTACTGCCTTTGTCTGAGTTATACACAGGATTCCAATTTTGGTGATAAATAAATCTCTGATTTGGATCTTCGTCTGCCTACTTCTCTTATCTCCCAAGGAGAAGTTCTTAAATCAAGAAGGAAAAATTATATATTCATTCTGTAAACCAGTTAACATAAGAAGTTTTATGTACAAATTAACTAAATACAACTTTCATTTATATAATATAGCTCTATAATGTAGAATACCAAAGTCTTAACTGAAAGTATTACACAATGAACTGTTCGACTCATATTAATTTTATTATTGATTCACTTAAGAATTCCAATGCATGGAATTTTTCTTTAACAAGTCTCCAACTGAGTTGATACAATGGATCAATTGTATGATGATATAAAACTAGTATTGTATTTTGTGGAGGAAAAAGTCCTAGAAATGTGGGGAAGTACCTCTTTTTGAACATTCAAGTCTGCTGTGAACACAGAAATCTACAAAGTCCGAGGGTAAATCAATTGATTATCTTCCTTCCAAGTTAACATCTGTTAATGTCTATACAACTGCTATTTCTGGTAACACCTTCTGGAAAATTCTGCTCTAGAAGATATTGTAGAAATTATATTTTATTAATAATAAAATATTCCAAGTTTCTACAGAAGTAATAAAACAAAAATTTGACTATCTCCCTTAAGTTACCAATATTTTTGTTGCAAGAACTGCCAATCATGCCTAAGGAATTACATAAATTCTGCACGGGTAAGGTTGTAAGGTGTCCCTGTGTCCTAGTGAGGTAACCTAACACATAATAGGCACCCAGAGATTGGCAGAAAGAGTGAATGAAAATAACAAGGTGGATCTAATCTAGGATGTGAGAACTCCGGCCTCTCTCGCCCCACCAAAGATGTCTCATTTGTAATAGTCAAATCAAGAGAAGAGGGACAGGGACCCACCATCTTCTGTCATTTAAGCTGTAGGGTTCAGACAAGACTATGGCAAGGACAAGTGCCAGGTGTGTCCTTGAGGAAACTGCAACAAAACGAGATTTCTTTTTTACTATGTTTACTGAGGGTGAGGCGTTCGGTGACTAGTGGTGTGCATCTATCTGCACATAGGCCTCTCTATAAGCTTTCACTTCCAAAGGCATTTTCATTATACTAGGACAATAAAAGAGTCAGTGACCAATGAAGTCACAATTTTGCACATCAATGTTCAGTGCTAGCAAATTTAAAATTTTACTTATTTCTTAGTTTTAAATTTCAGTTTTTAAGTTTAGAATTTTATTATTATTATTAATTTTACTTGTATAGTTGTTCTGCCTGCATGTATGAATGTCTGTGAACCACATGCATTCCTGATACCTTCAGAAGCCAGAAGAGGACACCAGATCCCCTGAAGTCACAGACACTTTTGAGCCACCATGTAGGTGCTAAGAACCAAACCCAGGGCCTCCTGATGGTCAGTCAGTATGTTTAAATGCTGAGCCAATTCTCCAGCATCGTATCATTCTATCATGGTTTAACAATTAAAATGTAATTGCATCACTCCTCCCCTTCCTCTTCTCCAAATTCTTCTCAGGTCCCTCCAATACCCTCTCAAATTCATGGCCTCTTTTCCTTAATTAGTATTGGTGTGTGTGTGTGTGTGTGTGTGTGTGTGTGTGTGTGTGTGTGTGTG
>CAJQZJ010031962.1:186593-200192 GCA_907164525.1 Lophiomys imhausi | reverse complement strand
TGTGTGTGTGTGTGTGTGTGTGTGTGTGTGTGTGTGTGTGTGTGTGTATGTATGTATGTATGTATGTGTGTGTGTTTTCATAAACACACAAAGACAACCTGCTAAGTCAGTTTAGTGTTACTTGTATTTAAATGATTTCAGGGATGACAACTAGATGTTGGATAATCAATTAGAGGTAAGACCAATTCTCCGTCTTTCAGATGTCATTACTTGGCTGTACTTCTTTGTCTAGGGGTGCGGTCCCATGAGAATTTCCCCTTCCATGTTGGCATGTCTTTTAGTGTTGTCATTGTTCAGGTCTTGTTTAAGCATTCATATTATTGAAGTATCATGGGTATAGCTTCCTTGTTATATCTAGGAGATAAATCTCACAGCAGATTTTCTGGTCCTCTGGCTCTTATAATCTTTTTTTTTGTGGGTGGGGGAGGAAAGAGTTTATTTTAGCTGGCTCTTACAATCTCCCCCCACCCATCCACCAGTTCCACAATGATCCCAAGCTTGGAGTTTTTAAACCCCAAACCAAAATAGCTTTCTCATTTTAAAAACCTATCAGGAAAAAAATATTCTCAAACAATAAAGTTAAGGAATTCTATGGAATCTATATTATCAGTATTTATTCAAAGACATAAAAGGGAAATGTGTGAAGACATTTTTATACAAAAATTTTTTCACACTGTCATATATTGTTATATGTTATGAAAATAATTTCTGAAACCTTGCAAATTTATTTTTAATCACTCAGGTTTAAAGAGAACTTTATCTGCTCCTATGTAAATAAGAGTTCTTCCTTTTTCCATATGTTTTCTTTATTCTCTGTGCTTTTTGTAGGTCTGAGATACAAGGTGGAAAATGGAATTTGGGCACTGAAACACTAAGACTCAAGGGACCTAAACTTGTAACAGCTAGATACAAGCCTATAAGTTGCTCCTGACCTGGAAATTTTAGGTTATTAAATTATTAAACATACACAGGGCTTGCATTCTCTACAATTACAGCACTTGAAATTGTATTGGAAAGGGTCACTAAAGTCTTTTTTAGGGCCCAGTGTGACCCCCACCTGCACAGACATGTCTTGATTGTAAACCCTGTTAGTCACCAAAGATTTCTTGTGGAATATTTAGTCTGTCTCTTTGAGATCCAAAATGAATAATAAAACTTGATTGTAATGTGAGGCAGGCTGTAGATCTGACTTCAGGGGCATCAGTTACTTTTGGAGTATTTGAAAAACTTTGGTGGGTCTTATGGCCACCAATCAGTAAATGTCTAGACATTCTTGCTAAAAGGTAAGGCCACTAAAATAATGCCAGTAATCACAGGAGCGGACACCTCTTTTCTCCAGGATGAATGAGACACTAGGTCCTTCAAGTGGTGCAAACCTCGCTCCTTGAACTTGCTCAGAGCTATAATCCTCCTGCTTGGACTGAAGTGATCCCTGGGGACTTGGCTTCTGCAGTTGCTGGGATGGCCTTACCCCTCACTCCTATGAACAAGAGTCTCCCAGTCCTCTGGAAAGAGGAGAATAGTCTCTGCAACTCCTTTAATATGTGTGAAGTGTGGTCTCTCAGGAGATGCTCACTCTTGCTGACGTGAAGACTTAGATTTTGTTTCATTCTCAGAAATGCAGTCTTTCGTAAGAATCCTTAATGATGCACTTTTTGTTATGTAGATCTCATATATACATATATGTTTATATGTATGTGCACACCCACATGTTCATTCTAGGGCAAGCTGATTCTATTGGATTAATTTGGAGAATCTCAAACAGTTGCTGGGCCCCTTTGATACCAAGTCAAAAAACTTCCTCTCAGTTGCTGGGCCCCTTTGATACCAAGTCAAAAAACTTCTTCTCGTCGGATGTGATGGCTCATGCCTTTAATCCCAGTACTTGGGAGGCAGAGGCAGGCGGATTTCTGTGAGTTCAAGGCTAGCCTAGTCTACCAAGCAAAAAACTTCCTCTCTGAAGTGTGCAAATCTTCCACAGTGCTATGAGAAGAGTTCACTGAATATTACCAAGAACAGATTCAACCATTTTTTGAGAGCCTTGGGACCCTAGGCTCTATGCTGAGTTTTACAGATAGCACTCCACTTAATCTTCATAGCAATACCAATCCATCTGTGAGGTGGGTGTTACTTCCAGTTGCAAATGAGGGAGTACTTCTCAAGTGATGTCTTAGACTTGTGCAACTAGTAGGGGAACTCCATTTTAGTCACATGGCTTCATCAAACTAATGTCTCAGTCCTTGTGCCACACTGCCTTCTACAGGCAGAAAGATAACAGGAGACCCATCAGGAGGAAGTGGCCATGGCTAGACGGGCAGCCAATTCCAGCCAAATGAGAATAAAGACTTCTAAGACCTCCAAGAGTTTTATGACTTTGCAGGGATACATGCTAGTGATGTCTAAACAGGCTAGCCATCTTAGAATCTGTCCCCTATTAGACAAATTACAAATCCTTTAGAACTTAGAACTAAATGCATTTTAACATGGGAATCTGACTAAACCAGAAGTAAACACACAGTCTTACTTCTGTTGTTCTTGCAAAATAATGAATGGGTTTGAGGTAGAAAAGTTAACTTTTTTCTCACCCTGACACCTACAATTTCCATTCCCCAATAGTAGTTGCTATTCAAGTTTCTTATTTCTAACCAAAACTTTCCAGTTACCACATGATACACAATGGTATGAGGACACTTAATATGCAAATTGCTAACATGATTTAATATTATCTTCCCTCCTGTTGCTCTTTAATTTGGCGCTGAACAGCTGAGGTTTGAGATTTTAATCAAAGAGCATGGAATAAGGCAATTTACAAAATCAAATGTTTTTTTTTCAGTTGTTTTATTCACTGTTTGGAGCTATCAAATTGTAGCATTACAAATCCATTAGCTGATTTCTCCCTGTCCAGCATGACCACGCCTAAATGCAGGCTTGTTATCAAGAGATATAAAATGATGGAAGAGGGAAGCATGCAAGCTCCAGCCCAACGCATAACCCAAGGGTGGCTACTTATCTTTTATGTTTCATTTTCATCATATGTAAAATGGAGATAACAATTGTGCCTCCTTCACATGAGCATTCAGAGGACTGAATGAGGAAACTCATGGAAATTATTAGCCAAGGGCTGGGCATGTGACAGGGCTTCAGCTCTCCTTAAGCTGAAGTTGAGAGCTTGTGTTTAAACATGCCTGCTGTTACTTATGTTAAAGCAGGCACTCTGCAAACTATACTGACCACTACCCTCTGCCAAAACAACGAGCAGAAGCACTCAGAAGCGCCATTCTCATTTCAGTGGGAGGAGTCAGCTGGATCAAAGAGCTGGTTTCCCATGTAATGTGTACCTGGGACAAGACAGCCAGTAACTGTAGCTATGACACTATGGGTGTGTCATGGAGAGCAGCTGATCCGGTTCAGGAGACAAGACATGCAATTAGTTTCTTGATCAGACTCAGGAAAACTGACCACGGTGAAGGCAATAAAGAGGTTTAGAAAAATGGGAGAGAAGAATGTTGAGCATTTCTTCAGGTGACTCTCGGCCATTAGGGATTCCTCCTTTGTGAATTCTCTAGCATGAGTCAGGCAGGCCCAGGGAACTCTCCAGGGTGACAACAGTATTTGACTTCGGCTGAAGGCTTGAAAAAAGTAAAGACCAGATAACAGAATGTGTCTTGATTACATGCAGCCTGGTGGTTTGAAGCACCTAAGAGCTGAGTGATTTTGTTGGTTGTTTGCTGAACTTCCTGTCTTTAAGACAGGCTTGGTTCATTTTGGACTAATACTATGGGGAATAGTCCTAGTCCACCTTATGCCTTGCTTGAGCCCCACTCACAGTGGTCAGGGAAACCAAGCCACCTAGTGTGGGCCTCCTGAGAGGATGTAGTGGGCAGTGTGTCTTCCAGGTGGCTCAAAGTAAATGAAATAATCTACTTCGTTTCCATGTGGGCTGCAAACCCCCAAAGATGTAAAGATAATGTTTCTGTAAAGGACCCTGTTGCAGTGATAATCATGGAATATAAGCTATATTTATTGTATATTTAGCTACATTTATCCAGCTATATTGACTTCAAACCACTAAAGCACAGGGTTTTTTTGTTTGTTTTTGTTTTAAATTACGTCTTGTAGGGTAAGGATGTAACTCAGGGGTAGAATACTTGTAGCACCCATATGGTCTTGACGCCGAGCATTGAGAGAATACAATTAAGTTTTAGCTATTTCCTGACAGCCTGGAGGCTTGGAAACAGTTCAAATTCTAATATTGCTTAGGTCTTATATTTTGTATGTATCTTTTATGTCTTATGTTTGTACAGGTGTCACATGACTGACATCAAGGACATTAATATAATCAATGACCTCTACTAGAGCTCTGAGCAGTCTCTGATAGCAGATTGCAATAATGACTTTTTGAAAAATCTGTTTGACTCCTACGTTTTGTAGAAGTCTAGAGGTTTCTTTGTCCCTCAATCCACGGAGCTAAGAGATGATGACAGAATGACTCTCAGGTTGGACAGACTTTATGAAAAAGCCATTTGACAGAGAGAAGCTTGCACAAGGTAAGCTCCTCTACTAGAAAGAGATTTAGGGAACTCAGGTGTTTTAAAGAACTCAACAGCACATGCAGACGCAAATAAACAGGGGACGCACAGGTGCGGGAGAACAACCATTTACTCGAGTGTTTGCCAAAACACTTGAAGGGCTAGGACTGAAGGAGCGCAGCAGTGGAAATGTGAGGCTAGGATGCACTCTAAGATTTCAACAACTCTCAAAAGCTGAAGAACACACACATTCAAACAATGAGTCACAAGACTCTGCATGGTAGCTAATTGCCCTGAATTGGGACATTTAGAGCAGTGGATCTCAACCTTCCTAAAGCTGCAACCCTTTAATAGTTTCTCATGTTACAGTGAATCCCAACCATAACATTATTTTTGTTGCTACATCATAACTGTAATTTGGCTATGGTTTTGAACTGTAATGTAAACATTCTGAGAGAGAGAGAGAGAGGCTTGCTGGAGGGGTCGCGACCCACAGGTTGAGAACCATTGCTTCGGAAAATACAAGATCAGTGAATCCGACCCCTAATTCACAGACAAAATGATTTCTGAAATCGAGTTTTCATCCTTCAAATAGGATCTTCACAATCATTTAATTGCATTTTCTATTGGCATTCACAGCAAAGGCATGCTAAGCACTCAATTTCCACTTTCTTTTTTACTCATTGATCAAATCCTGCCCAAGTTGGAGGCCCAGCATTTTCCAATGTAGTTCACGGGCGCCCTCTAGTGACTGGGAGGCCAGTGACAGCGAACCTTTTCTCCAAATATCCAGATCTGCCTATTTACTTTCACAGCTATAAAACCAGCTTTCTGCTAAAAGAACAACAGCAGCAACAACAACAACAACAACAACAACAACCTTCGTATCTACACAAAAATATTAGATAATATGCCACACCATGTAGTCTTCTGAACACATTTCAGAGAAAGTAACTTTTGCCTGATCTCATTTGACTGAGAAATCATGACAGCAAAGTAGAAGAATGTCTTTTAAATAATATACTTTACATAATCACCTCTTCCAATTTTTTTTTATTATTTAGGCGACTACCTATAATGTAGTATAAGTAGTCAAGACTCAATGGTCACTGATCTCCGGTTTACGAGTACCTAATAATCGCCCTTCATTTAGGGCTTTTTTTGTAGCAGCTGAGTTCACGACATAACCGTGTATTGGAGAGTTCTTAAACTGGGGGTCAGTGAGCCAACTTCAGTGTCCAAAACCACAGATTTCACTTAAACTCTGGACTTCAGGCCTCTCCTGGAGAACGGCGCTTGTCAACATCTGTCCTGCTTCTGCACATGCAGCAGGTTTCTCTGACCCTGATGACAGCATCAGCCCTTTCAGGAGGGGCCTGTGTAACCATTTTAGCCCATTTAGCCACAGACACATTCAACCCATATCAGTCATTTCAGTCTGTGATCACCTTCAGTTTTTCCTGGCAAAAGTTTCTCCTTCTAGTGGTAATAGTGAAGCTGACTTTCAAACCAGAGGAGCACCACACAAGCACATACCAGAGGACACCCGCCATAAGGAAAGGAGGAGGGGGGTCACGCCCACCTCACTGGGAGAGAAGCAAGATCTCACAAAATCCCCTCTTTGTGGATGCAGTCAAGTTCATTGAATCTTGTCTTAGTTCTAAGATGTCAAGAGACTCACCGTGAGCTCCCATGTAGCAAATAAGCAACCCGGACCCCCACCATCACAAACAACCTCAAGATCTTTTCTTGGAACCAGACCCTGAGTTATCCATACGCCCTGCAAGCCAGTCCAAGCAAGCTGACAGGGGATACTCACGGGTGTGCTGCTGTCGGAGAAGGTGTTCATGCTAACAGAGGTGCTCAGCTTGTCTGAAGAGACAGAGGGTGGGGACGGGCTCCTTTTCTCCAGGGGGTCCTGCCTCTGCAAGTACTCTCGCCATGCTCGCTGAATGCTGCAGAAAAACCCAGCAATATGTCACTGCCGGTCGTCTCACCCACAGACTCAGAAGGCCACAGAGGCGGGGATTGGTTTTAGAGATAGAGAAATTGTAAGATAGATTGTGCTTAAAGAAAGAACACTTGGGATTCAGCTCCATTTTGGTCACCAAGATTGGATTTAAAAACAAACAACAACAACATCATGAACAACAACAAAGCCAATTGGATTGTCATTCTCAGACTTGGCTAGCCTTAACGCAGACTTAAAAAGTTAATTTAGCCAGTGAGGGAAAAAGACACACCAGTCAAAGTCAAACTGGTTTGTACACTAAATGTTTTTTTTTTTTGTTTCAATTTCTCATCTTTGAAAAAAAATGGCTGGTGATTATATATCCATTCATTCAATGCATGATTTTAGAGGGTTCATTTCATGCTCACTCCCTGGACAGAGACTACAGAGCACATTTCCAAGATTCCACTCATACAGACCTCAAGGTGAAGGTTGGCAGTCACAAAACACTGCCAGAGTTGGTGGTCTGGTTTCTCTGATACGGGGAGTCATTTACTTGACAGACTGTGGAAGGGATGCAGGTAGTAAAGAAATACCTGAAAATGTCCTCTGGTATTTAAGACACTACAGTAACAGATCATTAGGTGACTTTTTGTTTTGGTTTGGCTTTGAGGGTTTTTGTTTGTTTGTTTGTTTGTTGTTGGGTTTGGGTTTTTTTGTTTGTTTGTTTGCTTTTTAGACAGGGTTTTTCTGGGTAGAGTGGGCTGCCCTGAATCTCACTTTGTAGACCACGCTGACCTTGAACTCAGAAATCTGCTTGCGTCCTGAGAATAAAGGCATATGATACCACACCCAGCTTTTTTTTTCTTTTGAAGCTGTGGTTAATATCAGGGGAAGAGAAAACTTTTCTGAAAAGCAGCAGGCACCTGTCCTGTTCCTGAGTGAAAGCTAAGGAAGTTTTCATGGACCACTAGCTCTAGTCTCAGTCATTAACATCTATGACTTCATGGTAGACAGAGAGTGTGGTGCAGCTTTTCCTGGGAATTTGGGTGTGCACACCAACTGCCAGGACTCAGTATTGTAAGGTAATAAAATAGATTATTAATGTGTCTGTTATTACCTCTGTTAGACTCCTAGAAGCACCAGGCCTTCCGTTCCTCTTCCGTATGGATTGAGTCATTAAAGTTATTGGCATAGAACAAACTGATACTTCTTCCTCAAAGACCTTCAATTCTCAATAGCCAGTGGATACAAAGAGCACACAAAGCCACACAAGGCTTTGTGAGTTATAATACTCAAGGAAAATTCCAGAAGGTCCTATGAAACAATGTCTTGAATTCAGAGGCCAATTCTCTGAAGCTATGAAGCATAGGGGCTTATGCTTGGAGGCCAGATTCCTCTTCCAGGACCTTGTTCTATGTTCCTTATGATATGTATAAAATTCTTAAGAAGGATTTTTAAGAGCTGAGGTGGTTTGAATAAGAATGTCCCTCATTGGCCCATATATTTGCAAGCTTGGTTACCAGGGAGTGGCACTATTAGGCGGTAAGGTCTGTAGCCACACTTTTGGCTACCTTATGGGTTCCTATTTCTACCACCCTCATCCACCCTTGTTCCTTCCAACTCCCCAACATTAAGTAGGGGAGAAAGAAGGCTAGAGGGGAAAGGGGGCATTGATATCATGAGACTACTTCCTGCTGATTAGGGACGTTGGGTTCCTTGGGCCAGTTTTGATCTTCGTCGACAGGATATTTCCAACCAGCAGCCAGCAACAGCCACAGCAGTAGCCACACTCATTTTTGGGCTCATGCATTCATATAGCCTCTCATGGGTTCCGAGAATTCTAAAGGTCATTCATTTGCAGAAACTCTCTGCAGCTGGCAAAATGCCCCTGCTAGATAGAGCACGACGCAAATCAGTCAGCCACTGTGAACAATCTGAAGCAGCCCAGTACCCCACACTTGGGATTAAAACAAATATATATTCCCATAACATTTCTACAGTTTTTAAAAAGAAACCAAAATTCTCACTACAGTGGCATTGTTGGAGTGGGTGTGGTCTTATTGGAGGAAGTATGTCATTGGGAGTGGGCTTTGAGGTTTCAAATGGTCTAACAAGCCCTCCCCCATTCCTGCTGCCTTTTGGTTCCTTCTCTAGCACCATGTCTGCCTGCACAGAACCGT
The DNA here is from genome assembly GCA_907164525.1 of Lophiomys imhausi. Taxonomy (NCBI): domain Eukaryota; kingdom Metazoa; phylum Chordata; class Mammalia; order Rodentia; family Muridae; genus Lophiomys; species Lophiomys imhausi. The sequence goes on along the minus strand of CAJQZJ010031962.1, from coordinate 191,529 downwards.
GTTTGCTACCATGATGAAAATGGACTAACCCTCTAAACTGTAGGATAGCCTCAACTAAATGTTTTCCTTTATAAGAGTTCCTTTATGTGGTGTCTCTTCACAGCAATAGAAACCATAAGACAAGGGCCCTCCACGGACAGCCCAACCCCTCCTAAGGAAGCTCTTATGCTCTCTGCGTGATCACTGCTCACTGTTCTATTGCTTACTGCTTGAACAAAACGTGCCCTTGTTGATTTTTCCTTGGGTTTGAGGTATTAAACAGAATTTTAAAGTCCTATAGATGGCTGGTGGTCTCTCTGTTTCCCCTGGGACTTCTTTATTAGAGAGCTGGAAACTTTTGGAAGCTATCAGAGGGTCACGTGTTCTGAAGGTTTTGGGACTTCTAGAGTTAAGCTAATACTTCAGGAGCACTTTGGATAAACTTAGTCACTTAAGTCTCAAAGATGTTTCATTTTTTTAAAAGTGAAAACTTAAAAAATGTATTTATGGCCCATTTAATATCTAAGAGTCTGCAAAACTCCAAGGCATTCTTCTCTAGTCTTTGTTCTATATTAAAAAAACAAACAAACAAACAAACAAGCAAGAAAACAAAAAACAAACTTAGTCATTCAGAAAATAAAGAAAATTGGCTGTTTGAAACTTCTTACACTTTACTATGCTGAGCACCAGGGGGTGGTGTAACACTTTAGAGACTCAAGCAATGTTGAACAAACCTCAAGTGAGGGGTTTGCAAAGGTGAGCTTGGTTAAACATCCCCTTTCCCTCTTAGTTTCATGGAACCAGAAGGTGGCATACTAATTTTTCTTATGTCAGAGATTAAGAAAGCAGGGTCATTTCTCCTAAGTGGATAGATATCTTCTTTCATAAAACATATTGTAACAGTATCTTTTGAATTGTCTGAATATACACAGTAAAGTAAGTAATATTTTTAAATGTGTATTAAAACATATCTATGCCATCTTAATTTTCTAATACATATTATTTTATTTTTGAACACCTGACTTATAGCTATTGTGCACATTTACAGAAACAATTATATGTAGTTGAAAGTGTATTACCCTATTATTCTTGACTTTAATAATCACAGTTTTAAAGACTACATTGTAGGTTGGATAATGCCTTTAAACTTCTTTCAGAGGTTAAAATAATAAGCTATTTATGTCATATTAGACTATTATACTAAATTATGACATTATTATTTTTAATGGCCTCTGGGCCTAAGAAAAATGTTTTTATCCAACACAACTTATTCACCTTAAACTATACATCTAGCATGACCTTTAAACAGAAAAGTGTTCTAATATCAAGCATTGTTAATACCATCTTCAATTGCTGAAAGAGGGATTAGAAGAGAGCAAAGACATATAGACACTCCTCACCCACTAGACATAGGCATCACTTTCTCATGTCGGCTTTACCATAACTCCAACTCATGGATGCACTGTAAAATATAGGCTGCCTTGATGTTTTCATTTTTAATATTAAGCTATGCTATCAAATAATGGTTTAAAACCAGGTTGAAATAATGGAGTATGTCTTGTTTACTCCTACATCATTTGTAACAGAAGCTGAATATTTTTGAAGTCTTTTTTTGGCTATCAGTTCTTGTTTTTCATTTCTCATATGATTTTCTACTTCTGATCTTAGTCAGTTTATTTCCATCTGTTTTATAGTAGGGGGCTGAGAGTGGGTACCATCTTCATTGCCACCAGATAGCCTGACAGAGAGAGTAGAAGAGAGAGCTTCCATAGGTGGCCTGAGATGCTCAGGGAAGGCTTTGGGAGTTCTGGGATTCAAAGTGGGTCCTAGAGGGAGAGGGTGGAGAAGAGGTGAAAGAAAAGATACAAAAAAGAGGATAGATATCAGGCATGAGATCCCTGGAAAGGTGGCAAAGCTAACAGGCTGTGAAGAGAGCCCCTTCACAGGTTATAGTTTGGACAACTTGGATCTTAATTCTGTAAGACTCTTCTCATTAGGAAGACAGAGTAATCCTGATATGAGGCACATAGAGAACACAGAGGAGAGCTCCCCCATGAAAACAAAGCCTGTCATATGGAGTCTCTTTTCCAGCAAGTCCAATTTCTTTCTACAAGATTAAAAACCCTGGAGCAATGATCACCCACGTATATATACATCAGTGTCTTGGTAGTTCTGGGGATAATGGCGAGTAGCTGATTAACAAATGTATTTTTCTAACACCATGTTCTAGAAATAGCTTAAAGAAAAAAAAATTCCACCTCACGAGGAAGTGTGTTTGGTGTGATAGATGTTTTTGCCTGCTTTTCCTTCTCATTAGCGGTGGCCTTAAGCAAAATGCTAAACATTCTGGCCTACATTTTGCTCTTCCGAAACAGGAGCGTAATAATAAATTTTTTTCTAATTCTTTCAACAGGTCAACTGATAACATATACACATTATTTGACAGGGGAGGTCTGGATAAGCTGTTATTATTACTTAAGAAAACAACAAACCTAACAAACACTTTCAGGACATGCGCAAATCACACACTGAAGTTGTTCTGGCTTCCTAAAGATCCCACGGACTTTGCTTTGAGGACCAGGTAGATACTTAAATATGTTTGGAAAAGATGCATTTGTATAGGGAAGATAGAATAGGCTGAACATTTTTCTTTGATGCTCTCCCAGAAGGGTCATTATGATCCTGTTAGGGATGGATTGCAAGGTAGGACAGAAGCTGCCGGGGTTCCCAATGCCACATGGTAGGTGAGAGCTGGGCTGGGATTTGAATCTAAGTTGCTCACATTTCAAAGTTTGTGCTGTCAAACACTCTTCCCACTTATCCTCTATGAACTACACTTTCAGCTGCAGCCGTGTTTTAGTTGCTATGTTAAAGCATTGAGCAAAAGCAACTTTGGGAGAAAAGGGTTTATTTCAGTTTATGGGTTCATCATTGGAAAAGCCAGAACTAGAGCTCAAGGCAGGCCCCCGGAAGCAAGAACTGAAGCTGAGAACAAGGAGGGCGCTGCTTACCGTAGCCTTGCTTCTCCTGGCTTCTTCAGTTTGATTTCTGTCGGCCAACGTGTGGCGCCACCTACAGGGAACGGGGTCTTCTGATCAATCATTGATCAAGAAGATGCTCCCCCGAGGAGCACCCACAGGCCACCTTGACGGGGCCAGTTCCTCCACTGAGGTTCCCTCTTCCCAGTTGTCAGTTGGTATAAACTAACTAGCACAGATAGGTGGATGATGTGCTTCAACAGTGTGATTCAGAAAAGCCTGTTATGAAATACTTTCACAAATTCTGAAAGCTCAACGGTGGTTTTTTTCTTGCAAATTATGTAAACTTGTCATACAAGGTTTTTTGGTGTTTTTTTGTTGTTGTTTTTTGGTTTTTTTTTTTTTTTTGAGACAGGGTTTCTCTGTGTAACAGTCCTGGCTGTCCTGGACTTGCTTTGTAGACCAGGCTGGCCTCGAACTCACAGAGATCTGCTTTCCTCTGCCTCCCTAGTGCTGGGATTAAAGGCATGCACCACCACACCCAGCTGTCAATATATTTTTTAACGAAAAATGATTAATATTCAATGCAAGTATATGTTGTTGTAGGAGAAATATTGTCAATGTATAAGTAATGGTTTAAATCAGGAGGCATTTTTGATACTCACTTATATCCTATAAACTGTGGCCTTGACGTGAAGGATGATGTTCAGGGGGCTGGGAGGTGGCTCGTTTTTCCTCCCAGGCTGTGTTGACATCCTTCATCTGGGTGCTTTCGCTCGACTGTCTGATGGAGACATGCTTTCTCCTGATGTGTGGGAGCCTGCCTTTCACTTCCCCCAAACGGCTTCCATAAATTCTGTGTGGTCCTGATTATTTTCCCCTCTTGACACCATCCACTGATCATCCAAGTCTAAAACTCAGAATGACCTCTTACTGGCAGTGTTGTGAGCTAGGTTAACACGCCCTTGCTGACACTTCACAGCACTCCTGTCCCCCCTTTTGCCACCTACTCATGCCTCCACTTCTTCCTTTTACCATACTACTGCTGGACTTTCTTTCAAATCCTTTCCTTCTCACAATGTCCTGAGTGTGAGAAGCCAAGTGAAGGGATTTTGTCCTGCCTCACACCCCATGCTGGGGTTCCCACATAGTCGGTCACTCAAGACAGGCTGCGCACAGAGTGGGAAGTTCTCTTCCGCCTTGTCTTTTACATTTGGAGATCTGCCTTCCAAGGTCTCTCGCTGCCTCAGCTGTTCAGGGTTTACTGTCTGCTGTTTACAGTTGCCCTGTAGTCTACAGTGCTTCTTCGTCAGGGAGGAGGGAGAAGCATCCAGAAAAGTAGATTTTATGATGAAATGGCCCTTACTCTTCTCTTTCATCAGGAGAAAGCAGATAGATGTTCACATTGTCACGACTAACAGAGGTTGGAGACCCTAAGACAAAGCCTGTGACATTGGAGGGAGACCCTAAAAGCTCAGACAGGCAATCTTTATAATAGTTATATTTATGCCTGAACATTGTCTTTTGGGAAGCAAGGATGGATGTGCCTTCCTCTGTAAAGATACCAAGGTCTTGGAGGGGAGAGATTGTCACAAAAGATATTCCTAGAAGAGTAAGAGGTACAGTCAACGAGGTGGTGAGAGCTTGTGGTAGTCCCTGTGGTCCCATCTTCCAGGATTCCAAGCCTTGGAGCCACCTTAAAGGAGACAGTTGCCTAGAAGCCTGAGCGCTCATTGGCAGGAAATCTGGACAACCTCAAGGAGTTTAACACAGGGGGAGTAGGACAGTCTGCAGCGGAAAGGAGAATGGGGGAAGGAGGTGAGAAGGAAGGTAGGAAGAGAGGGGGTGAAGGTACAGGCTAGATGATGTGTGTTTTCTGTATCTATCTCTGTTTCTCTCTGTCTTTCTCTCCTCTCTCTCTCTCTCTCTCTCTGTGTGTGTGTGTGTGTGTGTGTGTGTGTGTGTGTGTGTGTGTGTGT
>CAJQZJ010031962.1:158749-175833 GCA_907164525.1 Lophiomys imhausi | reverse complement strand
ACGTAATTGTCTTTGAGATCCAGAAGTGAATTTTTAGGCTCCACACATACTTTTTACCCTCCACATTATGGTTAATAGAGAACACCAGCTCTTGATAGTGGTAGCCCTTTCTCATCTAAGATGTTCTGTGATGTATGCTTTGTTGTTTTCCTTTCGAGGGGCACTCAGAGAGAAGAGCAGGAAGGAAAAGTTTTGCACACTATGTGCGAGGCACTTTTCTTCATTCTTCAATTGTGGGAGTTTCCTGATTGGGACAGGCTTTTGTGCAGTGGCCATCAGTGCTCTAGGAAATTATATTAAACATAATGTCCATGACTAACTGAAGCTTTCTGAACAGCTTCTCTGCTGACTGGGAGACTGATGTCATCCTTTGCTTATCTAAGCTAACTACACAAAGCATTTCACTTCAATTGGCCTGGAATTTTCAAACCTTGTCCTCATTTTCTTGGAGATAAGTTGGGAGTTGGCTTGCTCAACAATCTCCTTTGGGAGTTTTCCCATTGAGAAAGTTCAGTTTTATCATTAAAAACATGTGCAAATAGTCTCTGTTATCACATTCTCCCATTAGTCCCCTCTGTGTTTGACTTTGTGTCTGGCAATTTTGTTTGTTTGGTTTTTGTTTTTGTTCTTTCCCCCAGAAACCATTAGTAGCTCCTTGATCCTGTGGGGATGGATTCCATGGCCATGGCCGAGCTCTTAACACAGTAGAACCCAGCTCGCCTCTCTCGGCTTTCCCTCCACTCCTCCCATACTCCCCCTAAGCCTACTCAGATGAAAGGTCACACAATGCCAGAAGCCACATGTTCTCCTCCATGATATTCAAGGACAATGTCTTCTCAACTCTTCTTTTAGCTCATCCCGTTCTTTCAGGAAGCCTTGGACTCCCCTACACCCCACCACCATCAACACAAAGGTCTTCCCAAACCCTAGAAGGGTTGTGTCTTCAGGCCCAGTTCCTCAGCGTGTCATCATCACTCTGGTTTTCATTTACTTTTTACTTGCCTCCCCAACTAGATTCCTAGGGTGCAGGGCTGCGGGTTCATCCACCTGCTGTACCTCCAGAATGAAGCATTTGTGGGTGGTTTAATAAATACATGTTGATTAAATGAACTGAATTTGTTGTTCTGGCAAAGATGCGGACATTTTAGTCACCTGAGTGTTACAGTCTCAGCTCTTTTAAATATTACCCTTACTGTTCTCCACTCTCCTCTTGGTCTGGGGAAGCTTGTGATTTGGGTTTTTGTCAACCAGGTCCCTTTGTTCACGGCTCTCAGGAGGGAGGCACTGAGACCAGCGAGAGGAGAAGATGCCAGCAGATGTACCCTCTTGCTGGAACGCAGGTTAGCAGGAGGTGAAGGCCACAGCTCTCAGGGCCCTTTCACATGGCGTTTACAGCCGCATGTCCGCTATCTTCTCCCCTTTCAAGCATCTTCCCTTTCCTCCACACCTTCCCTTACTTCCTCTGCCTTTCCCTTTCCTGTCTTCCAAACAATCCATCTATATAACTCCAGACTCTTTCCTAAGCCTGGAGTGTTACCCTAGACCCTGCCCTCACTTTCGTGTACTTTTCTAATTGTCCACTTAAGTGAGCTATCTGTTTTAACCCTGGACCCTGGCTAAAACTCCAAGAATCCTAAGTTGCTTTTGTTTTCTCTATTTGGCAATTCCAACAAGTACAATGAATAAGATTATCACAAATTAAGTAAGATAGTAGAGTGTCTACTCAAAGCTGATCCCTTGTCGGAGAAGCTGTCTCAACCCAAAGGTCCAAACTTACTTTATGCCTCAGTTTAACTGAAATAGTAGTAGTAATAGTGAAATAATAATAATAGCAATTCCTAACCAACTCTAGTTGGCTACTGTCTTTTTAAAAAAACTTCAGCTCAACATCTCTGAAAAATACGAGCTGAATTATTCAGGAACAACCCATATACACAGCACTTCGAATTCTTCCTAATGAAATCTGTTATGAGTGGTGAGGGACCCTAAGTTATACCCACATGGTGAATAATTGACCGACTCCTTGTCATACTTCCCACTGCCAAGACGAGTTTTTCTGAAGTAACATGGGTGTGAAGGGTTAGAATGAATGGCCAATAGGGTATTTAACTTTTTGTGTTTGGCTTCCCTCTCACATCCTAATCTTGCCAAGTGTTCCTTCGAGCACAGTGGGATACCACTAAAGGACTGGCAAGTTCATCCCTGTGGCCCCATGCTCGGCTACTGGACTTGCTCAACAAGCACCAGTCTTGTCTGTTTGTTTCTTTTCTTTGTCTTTACTCCATCTATGTTCTAAATGAGTAACATATTTTGTTCACACAGGTTTAAAATCAGAAGTCTTTGCAATATTGCTTTTTCTCTAAAGTGCGCTTATGTCTAAGTAGACCCTTTTAACTCATCTGAATCGGACATTGGCCATGTTATTCCCAGCATGCTCCAGGGCATCTAGGGAAACTTAGAATGTGAGCACAATCTACAATTTACTTCATCCTACAGCAATGAGTGACAAAACCAGTGACACTCACATAAATCAGATTTTTTTGTGTGTGTAGATGTTGGAAATAATTTCATATTAACCTAAGGGTAACTATTTAACAAACGTTAAAAGCCAAATGTACTTTTGATGCTTTTGACTATTTAATCATTCAATTAAATATTAATAGGTTTCCTCACCAACCCCCCCCACCAGATCCTTTTTTAAAATGGAAGTATAATAAGGGCACTAAAGGGAGGGGGTTACTAATGTTTGCATAATTTGGAAAAGTAGAAGACATAAAATCTATACTAATTTTAGTGCTGCATCATTAAACATGAAATATTGATTATCGTTCTTTGTAGCTGAGTTTATGAAGCTAGCTAGGCTGCTGTGTCCACATAAAGTGAGTCTGATGCTTTGCCCTCAGACCCCAGTGGCTGTAAATGATGCCCTTTGGTGACAGCTGGGAGGCAGGCGTTCTGATCCACAGCCTTAAGAGATGCATTTCCCAGATTAGACCAGGGTTGACCCAGCTGCATGGCTCAACTTCAGAAAATTAAATTGGAGGGAGTCCAACCTCTGTTGAAATAACTGTGTGAATTACAACGCTTCCATGGGCCTTGTTATAATGTAAATGTGCTTACAATTTACTGCCATTTCCCCCTACCCCTGCTGTGAATATGGCCATTAATAGTCATCTCATATATTTAAAGGCAAAAAGGCATCAAAACTAAATATACAAGACTTATGCTTTCTCTCTTTGGAAGAAAGGAGGTAAGTTTTCTTTGTCTTTTTTTTTTCTTTTACCATTTTCTCTCTTATTTTCTGCGAAAAGAACATACAGTTTGTTTATGTATTATGCATTCGTGTTCTTTATGGTTGGCAGACCTGTAAATTTCACACAGGGACATTACCTAGCAGCTGAACATGAATTTCTGTGGGAGGAAAAAAAATGGCTAATGAGACATCAATAGCTCATTTAAGGGACTCATTCAGGAAAATTGTGGTCACACAGGTGAGATGCTAGACTTTAAAAGACATTTTCCTTTTCTAGCACTCTGAGGACACTTTGACAGTTCCTCTACTCATAGAGGGACTGTAGTTTTATGACAGCAATCATCAAGTGAGGAACTGAGTGTGTGAGGGGCCTCCTGTGCCTGTTCACAGTGGAGTTATTACTCACAGTAAACTCAGAGACTTACTAACATAAGACACAATAGGAATTATTATCGCCCACTATATATTCCTGTCCGGCTACCCATATTACACTCACAGGACACTCTAGCCTTTGACTGCCAAATATGAGTGCCAAACACCTGGACTCATGTGAACAACTGCCATGGGATTATTTTGCATAAAACTCAATTAAAACTTCTGAATCATTGTCCCAGGTCCCTAGGTCTGAGGTGATCTCAGTCCTTGGGATTTTTCTTGGCGTACTTGCTGTTTTTAGAAAGATCCACTGACAATGATATCACCCAGGCAAGCACTTTGCCCACACCCAGGTAAGCTGGCAGAATAAGTCAGCACCACATTATTTTGAAAAATATGCTTAAGAGTGAAATGACCTCTCTGTCAATTTCCTAGCTGGAGTGTGGTCTCATGAGCTTTTGTTGACTTTGGGTTACAGATATTCTAATGCTATACCTGTAAAATGAAAAAATTGTACAGAATCTTACACACTGTAATAAGTCAAAAATGTAATACAGGAAAAATTATTAGTAAAGATTTTAAAGTTGTTGCTTTACTCAAAGATTATTCAGGGGGCTGATGAGGTGGCTCAGATAATAGAGGCACTTGCTGCCAAGCCCAGCATCCTGAGTTCCAGCCCCAGAACCCACAGGAAAGAGGAGAGAATAGACTCCCACTAGTAGTCCTTTGATGTCAACACCCATACCTTGGTTCTTACACACATGCATACAAGCAAGTGCATGCATGCAAATACACAAAAACACACACACACATATGTACACACACACAATTTTTTCAAAAAGTATATTCAAATTAATAGCAGGTTAGCCATAAAAGAAAACCAACTGAAACTGAAGTACTAGATACAAATATTTTGCACTGTATGCATTTTTGCATTCTGAAGGATGGGGGAAGGAAACCCCCGAGACATGCTTCAAACTGAGAACTCAAATACAAAAAGCACATAATCTCACACATAAGTAACTCTCAGAATGCAGATGGAATAGCAAATGTGGATAAGTAAATCTGTGTTCTAACTCCAGCTCTCCTGTGCCATAGGACCACAGCAAAGCACTGGGAAACAGAGCAGGGTGCGGATCCTACTTGCTTATACCTGATTCAGGAGTGCGTCTGTTGGCTGTGTAGCAAGTCATCAGGAGAGCTCTTCCTTAGGTCAGGTGGAAAATGAGTTGGTGTTTCTTACCTACTCTGAGTAATGGTGTGGATGCTATCACAAGAATGCTGGGAGGAGCACTCCCCTCCATCATTCCCAATCCTCTTCCTTTCTTCTACCACTATCATTATTCTGGGCCTCATTATTATGCATTATTTACTATTTCTATAATAATATATATTACATACATTATATATGTAAATAATATATATGTTAGCTCACCAGAAGTATCATAGAAAGACCAAGTTGCCTTTGTTTCCAGTAATATAATTCTTTTATGTTAAAACTTACTGTTAGCCTAAATGAAAATGATCTTCAGGATTATAAACACTCCCAACTCCCTGCACATATAGTTTTGTCCCTTTATCTCTCCAGAAGTTCTTCAAAACTCATTTCAAAATGTGATTTATATATCTGAGTGCTTCCTTCTGCAGCTAACTGCATGTCATTTCTTTGAACTACTGCTATTACTACTAACCTTTGATGAATTTTATTACTTGCACAAACTACCTTTTCAAATCATGTATGCAGGGTCTGGGTGGCAGCTCAGTCAGTTAACTGTTTGTCACAAGCATGAGGACCTGAGGTCAATCTCCGGCAGCCACATAGGAAGCTCAGTATGGTGGCATGCTTATAGTGTCAGTACTGAGTAGGTGAAACAGAGAGATCACTGGAGTTTACAGACTGGCCAGCCTAGGCTAAGCAGGGAGCCCCTGATTCCCAAGACTGACTCTGCCTCAAACAAGAAGGTGAACAACTCCTAAGAAATGACACGTTGATTTCTGATCACCACAACACTGATGCAAGCATGCATTATGCATGTATGTGGGCACACATTCATACACCTGCACATATATGAGCATTCACACATTCCCATAAACACTCAAAATCATGCTTGCAAAAGATGTAATTAGGCAATCTGAGAAGCCTGATTCCAGAATCTCAACCTTACCCTTACCATTATGGTCCCACAAATGTGCTGAGGCTGGAGGTATGGTAACCAGTGACATTACCTCACCAGTGGCGCTAATAAAGAATACGTTACAATGATTTGAAGTATAGTCATAGTTACTGTCTGACACATTCGTACTATCTTGGTGTGTGATCTTCGGTAACCTGTTTTCTCCCCTCTAGGTCTCAGTGTCATCATTTATAGGATGACGGCATCAGTGGCTACCACACATTGATATGGAGGACTAAATATAGTGACACATTTTAAAGTGTCCAGTGTACTCTTTGGTGCTGACTATCCTTAGGGAGAGTCCTTAAATTTCACAGTGAAGATAGAAGGTATCTATCACTTATCATCCCTATGGTACACTAGACTGTTTTCTTCTGGTTGTCTGGCCCCTCTGAGCCTAAGTTTCATCTTCTATAAAATGGGAATATTAATTGCACCAAATTTCCAGAGTTGCTAAGAAGTATGATGCTCTAACATCATGCAAATCATTGTCTTGCACTAGAGAGTGGGTTAATTTCATTGCTGTTCACATGCTTTATTATTATTATCTCTCCCACACTTGTTTAAAACATTGGCACGCACACAGATTCCTTCTGCTTGTTCACTCTAAATCCAGATCTTTGTCTTTATTTCCTATCCATTCAATATTATTCAACTTCCACTGTCTTAGTTGAGAAGTTATTGCTGGTGAGAACTATACAAATATATACAAACATTATTAAGATAGTTGCCTGCCTGGCACCTTTTTTTCCTCCCCATAACTAACAGATAGATCCTAAGCCCTTAAGCCTCACAGGACTGCAGAGAAGAGTCTTTGTACCTGCTGTGGATGCCCCTTCAGCCCCCTTTCCCTGACCTTTCTAGCCCCTCTGCATACAAACCTTGTAGAGCTTTAGAGGTTTAGAGGTCACACTCTCAGAATCTTGGAATGAGTCCGTCTCAGTGCCTGGATGATTTAGTAAAATATGATGATGTCCAGGCATGATGGCACATGCCTTTAGTCTCACAACTTTAGACACAAGCAGTAGGAGCTCTGTGAGTTGGGGGCCATCCTGGTCTACAGACTGAGTTTCAGGCCAGTTAGGGTTACATAATGAGACTCGATCTTAAAAAAAAAAATCCTCACAAAACAAGGATAAAGCCAATTCTTAAAAAGAGATATAAGAGAGTAGCACACAGTGCAGTATGCAGTAGTGCACATAGACCATCATCAAGTAGCTCCTTTTCCCTTCATGATGTTCCCAGTCTTCCAATTACCTCAAGGGTAGTTTCAGAAAATGCCATACTTTGAGATATACCTTTGAACCTGAATGAAAATGCTTTCAGGGCCCAAAAGATACACAGACACAGCTACTGTACCAATTCTACCCACATTACCATGCAAACCTTCATTTAAATCTTTCTCTAGAAAACAAAGATTAAAATTAAGAAAGACAGTAAAGGGATGCTATAAACAAGCAAACTTTCCTTCAGATCATCATTCTAGTCATTACTTAGCAAATGTGGTCAAGAGTGGGCCATTGTCATTTGTGTGAGACTGCACTGAAGGGGACAGTGGACACAGCCTCCATCCTCCTGCTGGATGAAGAGTCTAACATCAGCTGAGGAGGAAAAATGACTTATTTGTAGGAGCTATTGAAAGTCTTTGTATTAAAAAACTGGTTTCCACATTTTCAGGCAGGGAGTAGAGTGAAGATCATTTACATGGGCCTGTATGTTTCAAGACTTTATTCTGGGGAGGGCTAAAGAAAGTGGACTCATGAGCTCATGGAGGATGCTCATCCTCACTGTCTATGTTGAATGGTGTAGCAACATGTAGAAAGTGGAAAGGGCAATGGAAAAGCCACCAGAGTGCAAATGTTAACTTCCAACCCAGGAATTAGGGACGATGAGTACATTTATTGACCAACAAAAGCCAAGCACACAGGAGAACGAAAGGTTCTCAGAGGAAGCTGTGTCATGAGCCATGACACCACTGCCAATAAGAATGCCCAGTTTCTGCCTGCAAGTTTTAATTGATTCGCAGCTGCTGGGTACCATGCTCTGGCTACTAACACCTAGGAAGGCAGTTCTTGCAGAAGATTAACCTTTTAGCATCATACATTCTAAACCAAGGGTTGATTTTCTTGAATAGACAAATCCACACAAGGACAAAGTGATATTAGACTCATGTAAGCATAATGCCATCACTTGAAAACAACAAGGCATTTCCAGCAAAATAGCATTATTCTGTGGACATGCGAAAGCCCCTCTTAGTAGCCATAACACTTCAAGGTCTTAGCCATTCCCCAAACTGCTTTACAACAGTGGGTGAAACACTTTGGTGCAGATAAATATTTCACCTTAAAACCAAGCTATATTAGAATTGACGATTTCTCTTCAGACTGTGATGTTTGGAAATGTTTGGAATGGCAGAATGTTTGGAAAGAATGCGTGGATCCCAAGAAGACATCAAGCCTTGGTTGAGTCCTCTGCTATTATAGCTACCTTCATGGTATTTGGATGTTAATCTCTGTGTGCTCATGAGATGACACAACTGATGCCAAAAGAAAAACAAACAGAGACATTTATGGGAGAAAGCGAGTCATCTAAAGATGGAGAGCAAGGAAGGAGAGACAAGACCAGGAGCAAAAGCATGGAATGTTGTTCCCATTACCTAGAACTGACAAAGTCTATGAGTGTGGCCCTTAGCTTCCAGTGCAGAGTCCCAGAAAGCTCTCATTCCAAGCTTGGTTAGCATTCTTCTTTCTCCTTCCAGTTCTCATTAACTTGTTTCTAGGAAATGCTTTCTTATTCTGCATTTGGTATGAAATTGTCACAGTTATCATCAATGAAATCCTGATGGCTTGCAGCTCAGTTCTTCAGTGACTGAAGGTTCTCAATGTCTCAATGTGACTTCACATTCTCGATGTGTTGAAAAGGAACTGCACTCCATCTTTTCCATGAAGCAGCTGCAGCAGTCTTCACTGAAACTGTCTAGTGTGCTCTATGGAAATCTGTTAGAATGCTCTCTGAGGAATGCTCTAACCATAATCATGGAGAAGGCTCCGACACAGAGTAGTCTCCAGGTAGACCATATCTGTTGAGGTACATTCCGGTCCTGGCTATCAACAACTTTGAAGTAGAGGGAGAGCCACTGAATCCATAATGCCAAATTTAGAGCCTATTATATTATCCAGCATTAACCCTGTTGTAAATTGAGCAGAGTCAAATGAATACATTCTGGAACATTCCCTTAAGGGAAAGAATCTGATATTTCACCTCACCATGTCACCCACAGAATAATAAAGATGCCTACTCTGGGCAAAAGGGTTCTGAAGATATCAATAGAGGAATTATATGCTTTAATATACCTTGGAATTCGGTTAGCTACAATTTCATGGTGGCTAAATACTTTATGGTAATTGACAATTCATTAGATTGTAATTCACCACCACCAAACCCATGGATTTCCCAATATCTTTTAAAACACACATTTTCAAGGTGAAGCAGGGCATTTGCTATGTTCATTGCTCCCACAACTGCCTCATTTTACTAGAATGTGTGCTATTACTTAAACTGGATCATTTGGAGGCTTTCCCCTAACACAGAGACATAAACCTAAGAGCATTGCACTATCTCATTAAAGCTTCTGATTCCAGCTTCTGTCTGGAATTGGCTGAATACAATCTACTATGTGAGCTTCACTGGCACCCCATGCACCCTGCCCCACAAACAATAGCACAGGCAGAGAGTAGACATGCCTGTGAGTGTAAGTGGCACTTACACAACTCATGGACAGCCTAGTGAATTATTGAGTAAATTCTTGCATTTGTTATCTAAGGTAATAAATATAACCTTGCCAAATATGCCTTGCCTCCATTACAGTTCCCTCCTCTCCTTCTTGTTATGCCCTCCTTATATAGTTGACAGTGACTTTGAGCTTCTGATCATCTTTCCTCTTCCTCCTCAGTGCTGGTATTACAGGCATGTGTCACTAGGCTTCGTGTTCTACAGTACTGGGGATCATACGTAGCTGTTGGAGCAAACCGGCCAATACTTAGAAATTGATCTGCAGTTTCAACCCATAAACTCATTATTTTGAATGGTTACAGACTCACACAAAGTTCTGAAAGCTGTTCAATAGGAAATTTTATTTTGTCGGTGGTGGTGGTGGTGTTTTTCTTTGCTTCAAGTTGAGTGTGTCTGTATAAGTCAGGCTCATCTCAAGTTTGCACCAATTCTCCTGTCTCTGCTTCCCAAGTGCTGGGAAAACAAGTCATTACCACTGCACCTGGAAAGCACCTTTTATGTTAATAACTGGCCTTAGTCCTGCTCCTGACACAAGAGCTTATAAGAGCTTTGGCATCTCCCTGTTAAAAGAACACCTTTCATATGTTAATGAAATTAATGGTGACTGGGTCCCTAGATGGCTTCAGGATGGGGTTGGTGATTTTATTAAATCGTGATCACTAATAAATGGTTTAATCAATCATGCCTATGTAATGGAACCTCCATAAGAATTCTAACAAATGAGATACAAAGACCTGGCAATGATGCGGAGATCCTGAGAGACTTCTCATCTGAAGAGGGCTTGGAAGCTCCAAAGCTCTTCCCATAATGCTTTGTCTTCTGCATAACTCTCATTTTTCTGTGCTTCAATTACAGTCTTAATTAGAAACCATTAAAAATGCTTTCTGGAGTTCTCTGAGAAAATTATCTACAGGATTGAGGTTGCGGGAACCCTCAATTTGTACTTTGTCAGATGAAACTATAGAAAGCAACCCGGGATGTAAAACAGCCATGGCAATGGGGAACAGTCTGGATGACTGGAGGAGCCTTTTAACATAAGGATTTGATGCTAACTCCATATAGACAGTGTCAGAGTTGTATTTCGTTACAGTAAAATATCAAAACACACAGCCACTGTCCACGGAGAAATGGAGAATTGCTTAGTGCAAAACCTAAATCAATCAATCAAACAGACAGACAGACAGACAAAAACCATATACATACTTGGTATCGGAAATGTGACTATAGAGAGACAGGTTTGGTTTTGTGCTGATAACTCACAGAATTTATTTGAATTTCATCAACTATATAGAAACTCTGTATATTCATAGGGTACCACATATGCAGCTTTGGAAAACCATAGCCTTCATCAATACACAGAACTGCCCTCATCATTAGGCACCTCACAGTATCTTCTTACAGCTCCAAGAACCCCTTCTCATCCCAAATCCCCTGACTGTTGACAATCATTCATCTGGTTCCAACCTTCATGACTTCTTTAAGGATACCAAGAGGGAGTGAATATGGCACAGACCTTTGAGAATCCCTTTCCCTACATAGCATCATTTCTTTTTGACCCATTTGCTTTGTCTAACAATAGCTGTGTTCTTTTATTGTTGAGTAGCAGGCCGTTATATGATTATGTTGGTTGGTTTAAGGATGGACTCATTGAAGAACACACAGGTTGAATCCAATTTCTAGGTATTCTAATAAAGCTGCTATGAACATTTATGAATGGCTTTTTATATGAACACAACTTTTATTTCTCCATGATAACCAAAGAGTGCAATTTCTGAGTTGTGTGCTCAGTGTGTATGTGTGTGGGTTTTTTTCCCTTTTTGTTTTAGAAGAAAATGTTAAGATATTTTCCAGAGTAATTGTACATTTCATACTCCTACCAGTAATACATGAGTGATCCCGTCTCTCTGAGTCCTTTCTAGTATCTTACACATCCTACTTTAAAAAATTAATAGTATTGAACTAATTTATAGCTTTCCCTGCATTGTTTTTTTCTTTTCTTTCCTATTAGTTTGTGAAGATCCCACACAGGTTAACTGCAAAGTTTCCTAGTCAGATTTTTCTGAGTATATTCTCATATGAACTTCAGTTAACAGCTGGATCCAGAGATTTCATGAAATTTAATCTATCCTCTGGCAAGATATAGTCTGCTTCCCAGCTGCGTTCTTTCATAGGAGGCTCAGAGTGGTCTGGTGGTCTCTGTATCTCTGATGATAGTCTTGAAGCTCAGTGCATACATCTATTCATTTGTGTAGGGAGTGTAGACAAGGCCATATGTTCACCGTATGATTTTATTTAGTGTGTGAAACAGTTGTCTAAAAATGCGTTCCTTTCTCATTTGCTTTCTACAGTAGTACCAGAGTAAATGATGGTATTTTCCCTTCTCTGCCTTCAGAAAAATATGGTCCTTTGCCATAATGCATACTTGCCCAATTATTTTTTCACATCACTAGGAACTCATGAATTTGAACAGATGTAATCTTTCTTTTCTTATTACGCTGGAATTTTCTAATGACTATTGGTTTTCTTACTACTAAGACAAATTACAGGCTGGGATGTAGCTCTGTTGGTAGAGTGCTTACCTGGCTTGAGTGAATCCGTGGGTATGATTCTCAGCATTGCAAAGGGAGCATGGGGGTCTCACACCTATAATCCCAACACTTTAAAGGTGAAGGCAGAAAGATCAGGTGTATAAAGTTATCTTTGGCTACAGAATGAGTTCAAGACCAGCCTGGGTTACATGAGATCATGTCTCAAAACATAGCCTGGGTTACATGACATCCTGTCTCAAAACAAACAAACAAACTAATAAACAAGAAAACCCAAAGCGTTTCCACTTAGGGGCAATAGTAGACTCTTCTAGTTAGCTCTTAAGTCTTTTTGACACAAGCCTCGTAATATATGGCAACTTCCTGACTATTGGCCATGACAGACTTGTCTGGACCTGCACATTTCCTGACACAAACACAGAATCAACCATTTTTTCCCCCGTGAAGCGATGGCTTCTTCTCGTAGGAAAGAATTTTGTGTTTGGTGGATATTGGATTTGAGTGTGACTCTGTGGTAAATTAGTATGCAGGTCGACCTGGCACCTGGAAGCACATAAAAGAGGAACTTGGCAATGCTGCGATGCTCCGATGGGCAGAGCCCAGTTGAGGCCATAGCTCTGTGAGAAACACTGACATGCCTTGTTGAAGGGGCATGGCTAAGAAACTGAGTGAGCCACAGATGACTTCAATTGCCATGAGAAGCCACAGGGACCACTAGATACTGAGAGAGAGCCTGTGACACCTGGGGAAGGACTGCAAGACTATGCCCTATATAACCAGAGAGTTCTGCATGACTCTCTTTCTTGCTCCCACGGACAGAGAAGCAGAAGCACACTCTGGAGAAGTGAAGCAAGGTATGACATTCGCCAGTCTTTAGGCCTCAATAGCCTGAGGCAAATCTCGAAAGCCAGCCTATGGCTGGCAGAAAAAGCATGGCATGGAACTTGCTGAGATAGAGTTCTTGAAAACTGGACACTACAGATGTCTATCCAGGGACGGAGAGTGCCAGAAGAGTGAGTGAAGTGGGTGGAGTTCAGAAGCCATGGTGAGGAAGACTAGGCCATGGAGTACGCACAGGCTGAGGAGACCATAAAAGTGAGTCTGCTGACAGAGGAAGCTGATGTCAAGTTTAGTGGTTAAAACAGGTTGGCCTCATAAGTCGGACACAAGCTAGCAGTTAAAATAAACTGACTGCACGAACCTAAGAAGCTAGGCCTGGAAAAAGCCTCAAACCTAAGCTGAAGCTAGGACTGCCTGCCGTGACTGCCAATTACTGTAAGGGTGTATCTGCAGATAGAAGACTGACTACAAACCAATGTGCCCCAAGAACCCATGGCCCAATATCCTTTTAAGAGGGTTAAAATAGTATTAGTTAGGTGTTCTTAGTATTAAGGGTTTATAGGTATTAGGTTATAGGATATAGTTGTTAAGTATTAATGAATATAAGTGTTTTAAATAAAAATTTTCGGTTACATGACTACAATGTCCTTTTCCTTTGTTTTGGTGTTCTTCCCTGGGATTGAATTCCTTGGATCTTCCTATGTGTTTTCAGTACTTGGCATAATTTCTTTTGATTTTCAGTTTTTTACTTTCTTTTTCACTTATGGAATTACCTGTGTACTTATTCAGTCTTATGTCTCTATTGGCTGATGCTCAATTCTATAATTTTAAATTCTTTTTTGGTTCTGTCACCTCCTCAGTAGAGATGAGGAACTCTTAGACAATACCTCTAAGACAGAAGAAAGTAAATGAAATTTAAATGCCTTTTAAAAACTGCTCCAACCCCCCCCCCTTTTTTTTTTTTTGGTCTGCTTCAGGACTGAGATTAGGTGTCTACAGCTTAGAGAGCTCTGGACCATGGGAAAGTTGTGAAAGCTGATAGGTGGTCCATATCTAAATCTCCATGGAACCTTTGAGATGGTAAGCAGGACCCTAAGACCTTTCAAAGCACTGGAGTTTGCCTCTACTTAGAGAAAATTGTTATAATTTATAATGACTTTGCTCTCTGTGGGGAAACACTCAGGAGCAATCACCTGCAGGCCATTCCCTTCAGAGTTCTAAGGCTATTCAGGGCTTTTAAAAACAGATTTTTCAGAAAAATGTTTCTTAACCCTTGAAGGTCTATTATCAAGTCTCTGTGGTGTTGGGGAAAGCAGGCTACAGAGTATGTAGCTCTTGGTGTCAAGTTTCTATAGTTATTATACTAATTAATTGGCCTCAAAGTAGAAGGACACTCTATCAACCAGGGATTTTTTAAAGAAGAAGCAATCACAGCACCAAGAAGTTTGTCTCAGATCACACAGAACAGCTCAGCTTTTGAATACAGGCTTGGTCTAACTCCATGAGCATAAGCATAAATTGCATTACCTTCTGTTTGAAAATGGAAAATGACAAAACACACAGACCAACAGAACAAAATAGAGCACTAGATTCCAGTTCAAGCACATGCAGCCAATTGACCTTTACAAAGATGCTAAGAATAGCAACTGCTAAAGGATCATGTTTTCAGGGAATGGGAGTATTAGACAGTTGCATGCAGGAAAATTAACCAAGGCATTTATGTCTCACCAACTATAAGAAAAACCTCAAAATTGATAAAATTATTAAATGTACAACAGGACACGGTGAAAGTATCAGGAAAAAAAACCACAGAGGAAATGCTTCTGGACATTGGCATGGACAAGAATTGTAAGCATGACCCCCAAAAGCTTAGGGAAGACAAACAAAAATAGACAAATGGAATCATATCAAGCTGAAAACTCTTGTACAGCATAAGATGCCATCAACAGAGTTCAGAAATAATCTACAGAATGTTGGAAGATATTTGCAAACATTACCTGGAAAAGAGTTATTACCCAAAGTATGTAAGGAACTCTAAAATATTAACCCAATTAAAAATGGCCAGTAGATCTCCTTAGGACATAGAGGTGACCAGTAGGAGCATGGAAAATGATGGTCAGCATCACTAAACATTAGAAAAATGCTAATCAAAATCCCAAGGTGGTATATCCTTGCTCTAGTAAGAGTAGCTAATCTCAAAAAGTGCTGGTGAGGACAAGTAGATGGGACCCTTCATACTGCTGATGAGACTGCAAGTTACTGTAATGATATTGAAAGTAGCATAAAGATTCTTCAAAAGATTACAATTATGATTATCACATGATTCAGTAATGTCACTCCTTGGAGAATAGCCAAAATAAATCTGAAATCGATATGTTGAAGAAGCATCTGCAATCCCTGTTCACTGCTGACTTACTCACAAAAGGTAAGAGACGGAAACAACCTAAGTGTCAGTCTGTTGAGGAGTGGATAAAGTGTGGTGCAAATATACAACGGAATACTGTTCACCCATGAAAAGTGAAATATCCTCATGGTAGCAATGTGGGTGGGACTGAAGCGTGTTAGGTTAAATGAAACAAGCCAGGCACTGAGGGAGAAGGGCAATGTGATGCCACTCACACAAGGAACCTAAGAGTTGGCTTCACAGACATCAAGAGTAGAATTGTATTTATCAGAGGCAGTGCGGGACAATGTGGGGAGGGATGGAGAAAGACTGGTTGATGGGGGTACAGTTTCAAAGGAGAAATGAGTCCTCCTGCTCTACTGGACAGAATTGTGAGTGTGAGAAGAAAGACTGGAATACGCACTGCAAAAACCCAGAAAGTGGAATTTAAAAGTTTTCACAGTAAAGAAATGACAAACGAGGAAATGAACATGATAATCCTGTTTTAAATGTTATGCAACATGCCAAAACATTAGATGCTAGTCTGCTAATATATATCATACTTGTTATTATGTATTGGCTTGACAAATACAAAAATCTGAAAACAACTAAGCAAAAAAGCAGGTGTTGTTTTTGGCTTCAGTGGATCAACCGCTCTCAGCTGTTGTATTCTACATTTTCTAGTAGCTGGTGACTGTCTCTCTTTTCACAATACATATGGTCCCCTTGTCTCATGAGGCTTCTTCTTTGAAATCAACTTCTAAAATAACCAAGCCCTGAAAAGACAACTGACGTGGATGCAGCATGGAATTGCAATGGAAACTTGAGTCTCAGAAGAATGTTACTTGAAAATCTATTAGTCCAGTCCCCTAAACTATCAGCTTTGTTTTCTAGTTTGAAGGTTAGAAATAACAGCCGAAAGGCTGCAAAGACAGCTCCCTGAGTCTTACCACTGGCAAGGAAGGCAAGGATTCTAACCTCTAAGACCCACGTTAAAAGCTGGACATGGCCAGGTATACCTGTAACGCCAGCATGGAGTCAGGTCAGGCAGATCTCAGGAGTTCATCAGCCAGTCTGCCTAGCAGAATCAGTGAGCTCAGCTTCAGTGAGAGACTGTGTCTCAAAAGATATAAGACACAAAGTGATAGAAGACTTTTGACACTCTTCTCTAACTTCCAAATGCACGTGTATGAGTTCTCTTTTGTATTAACTTTTGCTTGTTTGCAAAGTTCATGAAGGACCTATATAAGATTCCCACCACTGTAGCAAAGGACCACCTACTTTTCCTACTCCCATGCAGAGCAAGAAGAACTGGCCATAATAAAACTTTTTGCCTTGCCACATTGCACTCTCTGAGAGCATTTGAATCTCAACTGCAACACTACAACACACACACACACACACACACACACACACACACATTCACATGTGTACACACACATGCACACAGATAGTCAGAAGCTAAACTATGGAATTCCTGAAGTGTTAGTGTTTTAAAAGCCACATGGCTGATGTCTGCTTGTGTTCCATTTTTGCCATGGATTCACCTGAGGTGATGGGGTTCCACTGCATCCATGGTGAAGTAGCCACCCCCAGCAGAGTTCCCAACCCTCGAGGCCAAACAAACAGGCAACTGCACTAATTTTCCTGGGCTGCTGTAACAGAATACAGCTCTGTGTGTGTGTGTGTGTGTGTGTGTGTGTGTGTGTGTGTGTGTGTGT